>CAUYLG010028163.1:0-20098 GCA_963573385.1 Cacajao melanocephalus
ATGCTAGCTGGCTGTTTTGCCCATTAGTTGATGCTGTTTCGTCATTGTGTTGATGCTCTTTATCATTTGGTATGTTTTTGGAGTGGCTGGTACTGGTTGTTTCTTTCTATGTTTAGTGCCTTTTTCAGGAGCTCTTGTAAAGCAGGCCTGGTGGTGATGAAATCTCTGAGTACTTGCTTGTTCATAAAGGATTTTATTTTTCCTTCACTTTTGAAGCTTAGTTTGGATGTGAAATTCTGGGTTGAAAGTTCTTTTCTTTAAGGATGTTGAATATTGGCCCCCACTCTCTTCTGGCTTGTAGGGTTTCTGCTAAGAGATCTGCTGTGAGTCTGATGGGCTTCCCTTTGTGGGTAACCTGACCTTTCTCTCTGGCTGCCTTTAGTATTTTCTCCTTGATTTCAACCCTGGTGAATCTGATGAGTATGTACCTTGTGGTTGCTCTTCTTGAGGAATATCTTCTTGGTGTTCTCTCTGTTTCCTGGACTTGGATATTGGCCTGCCTTGCTAGGTTGGGGAAGTTTTCCTGGATAATATCCTGAAGAGTATTTTGCAGCTTGGATTCATTCTCTCCGTCCCATTCAGGTACACCTATCAAACGTAGATTATGTCTTTTCACATAGTCCCATATTTCTTGAAGACTTTGTTCGTTCCTTTTTACCCTTTTTTCTCTAATCTTGCCTTCTCCTTTTATTTCATTGAGTTGACCTTCAACCTCTGATATCCTTTCTTCTGCTTTGTCAGTTTGGCTGTTGAAACTTGTGCATGTTTTGCGAAGTTCTCGTGTTGTGTTTTTCAGCCCCATCAATTCACTTATATTCCTTTCTAAGTTGTCCATTCTTGTTAGCATTTCATCAAATCGTTTTTCGAGGTTCTTAGTTTCTTTGCATTGGGTTAGAACATGTTCTTTTAGCTCAGAGAAGTTTCTTATTGCCCACCTTCTGAAGCCTGATTCTGTCAATTCTTCACACTCATTCTCCATCCAGCCTTGTTCCCTTGCTGGTGAGGAGTTGTGATCCCTTGGAGGATGTGAGGTGTTCTGGTTTCAGGTGTGTTCATCCTTTTTGTGCTGGTTTCTTCCCAGCTTTGTGGTTTTATCCACCTGTTGTCTTTGTAGTTGTTGACTTTCAGATTGGGTCTCTGAGTGGACGTCCAGTTTGTTGATGATAAAGTTATTTCTCTCTGTTTCTTTTTTCCTTCTTACTTTCAGGTCCCTCTGCTTTTGGTGTGCTGAGGTCCACTCCAGGCCCTGCTTGCCTGTGGATCACCTGCATCTGCTGCAGAACAGTAAAGGTTGCTGGCAGTTTCTTCTTCTGCTATCTTTGTCCCAGGAGGATGTCAGTCTGAGCTCTCCCTTATGAGGTGACTCTGGATATATGGGGGTCAAGGAGCTGCTTGAGGAGACAGTCTGTCCTTTATAGGAGCTCACATGCTGAGCTGTGAGCTCCGTTGTTCATTCAGAGCTGCTGGGCAGGTACGTTTAAATCTGCTGCAGCAGAACTCATAAACCACCCCCTCCTTTTTTTCCCCCAGGTGCTCTGTCCCAGGAATTTAGGGCTTTGTTTATGAGTTTCCATTGTCCTGCTGCCATTTTTCAGGGCTGCCCTGCCCTGCCAGGAGTCAGCCTAGTCACTGTCTGCCTACAGAGGCTTTCCTGAGCAGCTTTGGGCTCCACCCAGCTGCTGTGCGAACTTCCCTGCAGTCCTGTTTATACGGATATAGTTAGAACTGCCTCGGCAATGGTGGCCCACCTCTATAATGGTGGACTCGCTCTGTAATGGCGGGCTGCCTCGGCAATGGCAAGCTGCCTCAGCAATGGGGGACTACCTCTGCAGTGGTGGACTGCCTCAGTAATGGCGGATGCCCCTCCCCCACAGAGCTGGACCATCCTGGGTTCAGCTGTGCTTGCTGTGAAACTCTCAATCCAAAGCATTTCAGATTGCTGTTTTTTTGTGGGGGTGGGACCAGCTGAGCCTGATCACCTGGCTCCCTGCCTCAGAGCGAACGGTTGACTGTCTCCCAGGTCTTCCAGTCATCTGCTGAAAAGGCGCCGGGAGCTGTGCGATTTCCCGTGTGGCGACCCACTGCACCTGCGCCAGCTAAAACGGCTGCGCTGAGATTCATGGTGCTTTTTTGCCCGGGACTCTCTTGGCCTGGCTCCCTATTTCAGTCCCCTTTCCTATCAGTTGAATGGGCAACTCTGTCTTCCCATAGCTCTAATCGCCAGCTAAAACGGTGCCCGCGGAAAACCGCTGCGCCAGGGCACTTGCTAAGACAGCCACACAGGCCGAAACAGCCATGCTGGTGACCCATGGGGCTCCTCCACCTGGGAATCTCCTGGTCTTTGGGCAATAAAAATCCGTCTGGAAATGCAGCATCCACTCACCCTCCGTGCTTTCGCTGGGAGCTGCAATCCTGAGTTGCTCCTAATCGGCCATCTTGGATCCGTCTCTCTGTATTATATCTTTAAACTGCATGTGAACCAATAATTATCTCACAATAAAATATTTAATTAACACACACACAATATGTATATACATAGTTTGCCAAGAAGCCATGCCTTTTTCTTTCAGATAAACATATAGACCTGTTTTATTTAGGTGGCTACTTAATCTAGTCACTCATTTTTTTTTTATTTCAACTTTTATTTTGGATACCGGGGTAAATGTGCAGGTTTATTATGTAGGTGTATTGGACCAAGGTAGTGAGCATAGTATTCAATAGATCGTTTTTGACCCATGCATCCCTCCCTCCCAACCCCCACTAGTCGTCTGCAGTGTCTGTTGTTCCCATGTCTTTGTCCATGTGTGCTCAATGTTTAGCTCCCACTTATAAGTGAGAACATGTGGTATTTGCTTTTCAGTTCCTGAGTTAAGTCACTAATCATTATGGCCTGCAGCTCCATCCATGTTGCTGCAAAGGAGATGATTTTGTTCTTTTTTATGAAAAGCCATGCCTTTATTCCTGGTAACTCAGATAATCCTTATTAAGCTCTTGATCCTAAGTGTGAACTCAGGACTTCACAGCCAGATTGCTAGGCCCAAATTTGGCCAGCTGTCTGACTGACAGACATTGTTTTGACTTTGAACTAACATCACTGGAAATGTAGTAAGCCCTGGTTATCTGTAGAGCTCACTAAATAATATTTGTCAGCCAGTTTGTCTACTGCAGGAATGTTTTCTGATGTTGTGTCATGATTTACTATGATTTTTTTGAACCAAATCAATATCTCAGCAGTTTTTTCCTGTGTCAGCTATGATCCAAGCCCCAAACAATAGTTGTCAAACATGGATGAATATTGGAATTGCAGAGGAGCAACTGATTCAATTGGTTGGAGCTAAGACTCAAACATTAGTATTATTTAGAAGCTCACCAGGACATACACATACCGCCAGAGTTGAGAACCACTAATCCAAAACAAATAGGCAAAAATCCACAATTACATTGAAGGCAAAATGATCAATACCCATAGATTCAAAAAATAGCCAAGATTGGCAAGATAAGGAAAAATCTCCATTCTCATTCATTGCTAGAGAGAGAACAGAATAATTTTCAAACTTTTCTGAAGGGCAATTTTGCATCTCTATGGAAATATTCACAGAAATTCATCTTATAAATCTTCTAGAAATCTGGTCTAAGGAAAATCACGGGTGAGTGACAATATCCAGCTACATAATGTTAATTGTCATAGTGTTTATAATAGGTCAAGACTGGTGGCAACCTAAATGTCCAATAATGAGGGACTAGATAAACAATTCCATTGTGCGTTATAATCATGGAATATTACAAAGTCATCAAAAATAGAATTACAAAATAATATGTAATTATGTGGAAAGATGAGAACAGCAAACTAAATTATGAGAAGTAAATAGATTACTAAACACCATGCACAATATGGCCACATTTTTGTTAAGCATCATGCATTTATGCATAAAAACAGACACCCAAATGTTCTCACTGCTAATTGCAATAAGACAGGATTGGATGTATTTCTTTATGCTTGCCTATATTTTGTAAACTCCCTAAATATACATACATTAGTGAAAATATAAAAGAATAAAAGTTATTTTAAGAAGTGTATAACAAGAAAATGGCCAAATCTATGCTAACATACATGGATGAAAAGCATGGTCCAGGGTCTATTCTGAGACTGTAAGCAGGAAAAGTCAAGAGATTTTTTAAATGCTGTAGAAAGCTCTGACTACTAAGTGAAAATTAAATATAAAATGTCCTGGAGATGGAGGCAGGGGCCACATTATGAAAACCAGCTCCAAGTAATTCCAAGGTGCTTCAGGTAGCATCTTTTTCAACTACTAAGCACTTGTACAAGCACTAGTTGTTGCCCCATAGCCTGACAGCTTTTCTCTAATGTTTATTGAGCTCCATACTATGTCCAAGGCACTGTTCTCAGGTGGAGGATCCCAAATGAGTAAGATGCATTTGATTTCTCAAATGCTTTGCAGTCTAGTGCAGCAAAATTGCATTAATACTATGAAAAACTCTACATACACTTCATCCAGATTCACAAATTGCAAAAATTTGACCACATTTGCTTTATCATGGTCTTTCCCTTCCCATATGTATACCCATATATGTAGGTATAATTTTTTTTTTAATATTGTGTTTTAGGTTTTGGGGTACATGTGTAGAACATGCAAGATTGTTGCATAGGTACATGGCAATGTGGTTTGCTGCCTTCCTCCCCATCATCTATAGCTGGCATTTGTCCCCACATTATCCCTTCCCAACTCCCCACCCCGCACTGTCCCTCCCCTAGTTCCCCTCCACAGAACTCAGTGTGTGATGCTCCCCTCCCTGTGTCCATGTGTTCTCGTTGTTCAACACCCACCTGTGAGTAAGAACACGCAGTGTTTGATTTTCTGTTCTTATGTCAGTTTGCTAAGAATGATGGTTTCCAGGTTCATCCATGTTCCTACAAAGGACATGAACTCGTTGTTTTTTATAGCTGCATAGTATTCCCTGGTGTGTATGTGCCACACTTTCCCTGTCCAGTCTATCATCGATGGGCATTTGGGTTGGTTCCAAGTCTTTGCTATTATAAACAGTTATTCCAAACAATCCAAAAAGAGGAAATCCTTCCCAAATCATTGTATGTATATATTTTTTTACCATATAAGAATAAGTTGTACATGTCATATTTCAGTGAATATTTTTCAAGAACAAGGACATGTAGGCCAGGTGTAGTGGCTCATGCCTTAATCCCAACAATCTGGGAGACCAAGATTGGAAAGTTGCTAGAGCCCAGGAGTTTGAGAACACCTTAGACAACATAACCATACCTCATCTCTACAAATTATATTACCTGGTCATGGTGGTGTGCAACTGATTGGTCCCAGTTACAGAGACAGAGACAGGAGGATCACCTGAAACCAGGAGTTTGAGGCTACAGTGAACCTTGATAATGGCACTGCCCTCCAGCCTAGATGACAGAGTGAGATCCTGTCTCAAAAACAAAAGAAAACAAAACCAAAAAAAAAGATATGCAGCTATATAACCACAGTATAATTATCAATGTTAGCAAATTTACATTGATACAATATTATTATCAAATTAAAGATCTTATTAAAAATTTACCAGTTGTCTCAATAATGTCCTTGTTTTATAACACATATTTCTGGTTCAAAATCTAAGCCAGGTTGACACATTGCATTTAGTTTTCATGTCCCTTTCATCCCCTTTAAACTTCCTTGACATTTTGAAGACTATAGGCCATTTATTTTAAAGAATGTTCCTCAATTTGGGATTGTCTGATCTTTCTCATGATTAGATTCAGGTCATAAGTTCTTGGCAGGAACACTACCTAAGTGATGTATGTCTTACTCAGTGTATCACATAAGAAGGTACATGACAGTCTAAGAATCAAATCAAAAACACAATCTCATTTACAATAGCCACAAAGAAAATGAAATACCTAGAAACACAGCTAAGCAAGCAGGTGAAAGATTTCTACAAGGAGACCTACATAACTTCTGAAAGAAATCAGAAACAAGACAGACAAATGAAAAAACATTCCATGCTTATGGATTGGAAAGAAATCCATATCATTAAAATCACCATACTGTTCAGAGAAATTTACAGATTCAATGTTATTCCTATCAAACTACCAACATCATTCTTCATGAATTAGAAAAACCTATTCTAAAATTCATATGAAACCAAAAAACAGCCCAAATAGCCAAAGCAATCCTAAGCAAAAGGAACAAAGCTGAGATGTCAAATTACTCGACTTCAACTATGCTATATGTCTACAGTAACCAATAGCAAAGATGTGGGAACAACATAGGTGCCCATCAATGGTGGATTGAATAAAGAAAATGTGGTATATATGCATCATGGAATACTACACAAGAACATAAAAAGGAACAAGATCATGTGCTCTGCAGCAACATGGATGGAGCTAGAAGCCATAATCCTAAGTGAATTAATGCAGGAACAGAAAACCAAATACCACATTTTTTCACTTGTAAGTGAGAGCTAAACATTGAGCACACATGGACATAAACATAGGAACAAAAGACCCTATAGGCTACTAGGAGAAGAGGGAGGGTGGTGCACATGGCTTGAAAAACTACCTATTGGGTACTATGCTCACTATCTGGGTGCAATATGCCCGTTTAATAAACCCACACATGTATCCCCTAGATCTAAAATAAAAGTTGAAGTCAAAAAAACAAAAAAGAAGGCACATGATACCTGTCTGTCTCACAGAGTTTCTCCACTACTGTCCAAAGCTCAATACACCTTTACAATTTTGGCAATGTGTTTTTGGCAGAAATGTCTAATATTCCCCCTTTTTTCCTTTTAAGTGTGTTTTGCTTAAAAGTGAATATAAAAGAAATAAAAATTTGTGTTCACACAGAAACCTATACATGAACGTTCATGGCAGCTTTATTTAAAGTAGCCAAAAAGCATTTACAGCCCAGATGTCCTTCAGCTGATGAGTAGTTAAACAAACTGAGGCACATACATACCACGGAATACAACTCAGAAATAAAAAAGAATGGATTAATCAGACGCACGACATCTTGGATGAATCTCTAGTAAATTATGCTAAGTAAAAAAAAAAAAGCCAATCACAATGGATTATGTGATTCTAGTTATATAATATTTTTGAAATGATAAAATTATAGAAATGAAGAATAGATTAGTGATTGCTATGGGTTAAGCGGAGGGGAACCTGAGAGGTTGGTGATTGGCTATAAAAAGCAAGAAGAGGGATTTTGGTGGTGATAGAATTGTTCAGTATCTTGATGTATTAGTCCATTCTCACACTAATACATCATATATATTAGTGTCATATATATACAAGGAACTACCTGAGACATGGTAATTTATGAAGAAAACAGGTGTAATTGGCTCACAGTTCCACAGGCTGTACAGGAAAGCATGGTTGGGAGGCCTCAGGAAACATACAATCATGGCAAAGGCAAAGGGGAAGCAAGTGCTTCTTACCACGGCAGAGAAGGAAAGAGAGCAAAGGGGGAAGTACCACACACTTGATCTCATGAGAACTCACTATCGCAAGAACAGTGAGGGGAAAATCCTCCCCGATGATCCAGTCACCTCCCACCAGACCCCTCCTTCAACATGTGGGGATTACAGTTTGGCATGAGCTTTGGATAGAAACAGAGCCAAAACGTATTACTTGACTACAATGGCAAATACAGCAACCTACACATGTTACAAAACTGTGTATTACTAAACACACACAGACACAGTACTGAGAACAAGTAAAACTAGTGAAATCTAAATAAAATTGTACCGCTATTGGTACCCTGGTTGTGATATTATACTATAGTTGTGCAAAACATTAACATTGGGGAAGTTGAGTAAAGAGCATACATGATCTCTCTTTATTATTTGTTATAATTGTATGTGAATCTATAATTATCTCCAAAAACCTGCAATTTAAACAAATGCTTCATAGCTAGTCACAGTAGAGTCTATTCATGAAAGCTGATCACCCTAACAGAATTATATAAACCAGTCATATGGTGAAATTTATGGTAGCTCTTAAATAGTTTACTCTGTCTCACTTATATTTTCTATATATTTCTATTTAGGCTGCTCAATTCTGTGCCATGTTTTTTCAAATTTCCTCAATGATTTTTTATGTTTCTTCTTCCTATTTAACCAGTATAATTAGCTTTTTTGTTGGTTATTGTTAATGGCATTTTCATATCTTTATTATTGTTTCATCATAAAAGAATAAAAGAAACATAATAAAATGGCTTTCCAAACAAAAAATAAATACAGCTTGTTTGAAAGAAATGTGAACATTTTTTCCCACAATATTCAACTATTCATTTTAACAGTGCCAAGCACTATTTTAGGTGCTTAAGAGACCAGTGCTGATTGGAGGCAGCGGACTAGAGACGCGGACCAAGGACTGGGAGTCTCACCAGCCGCCCCATGCTGGCCTCTTCCTGGGATGCCACCAGCAGGGCCCTGACCCACAGCCTCCTCCTCACCCAGGCCACTTTTGGCCCCTGTGACTTCGACTGAGAGGACCTGCTGGCACTGCCTGCTCCAGGCCAGGATCTGGTGATTTTGAAGAGAAGCCTGAACAACCAAGATGAAAACCCCTGCTTCCCTTGCCTGAGGTGTGGCCCTGATGGAGTAAACATGAAAAGATAATTTTAAACAAAAAGTATCCAAAATTGGAGCCCTCCACACCTGCTTGTAAAATAAAGTTGCTCTGCTTTGGCGAAAGGCAGTGGGTGTTCATCGGTAAAATTGTGGTACACATGAGATCAGTTTTGGCAAATTCCTCAACAAGCTCTCCTGCTCTAGGATCAAGGATAGACCTTGACAAGGTCCAAACTATAATGGAGTCCATGGGGTCAAAGTTATCTCCTGGAGCTTAGCAGTTGATGGATATGGTTAGGTTTCAGCAACAGAGTTGTATTCCCATTGGAGAGCAGCTTCAGTCGGTGTTGGGCAATACTGTATACAAGCATGTGATTGGACTACAATCCTCATCTGCCTTAGAAGCCTTAGACAAGTCATCCTCCACACCTTTTCCTTTTAGAACTGGAGTGACATCTAGGAATATGACTGAAAACTTACAAACTTACATTGATAAAAGTACACAGCTACCTGATGGAGAGAATTCTACAAAGCTTGATGAGTGTAAAATTGTGCCTCAAAACCATTCCCTTCTTGAAAATCTTCTTTATAATGCAATATCCTCTTTCTTATTAAAAAAAAAAAAAAAAGCAAGTGACAACTCAAATATACCTAACTCTTAGTTGCTGCCTTTTCTCTAGAATCTATGTAATCAAGTTAATCTTCTCCATCTGGGAAATAAGACCAAGTGTCAGGAAAACATCACCAACCATGGTGAACGCATTCTTAGTGTTAAAATGGAAGAGCAACTTATTTGCTCCTACTTGGAAAAGATTCTTTCTAAAAATATGGAACTGATGGAAAAGAAACTTATGGATTACATTGATCAGCAAATATATGAACTCCAGGTGTACACTGATGATAAGATTGCTTTGTTAATGGACTTACTGCAAAATCCCAACTTTCCGCCCACTGGGATGCCTCTAAGACATGACTCTGGAGAAGGACTTTCAAATGGAGAAAGATAAGCACTCAAACAGTGTACTGTAGATATTTATTATGTATTTATTACAAAGCCAAAACCCTAAAATATTTATGAAAAGCAAGTATTTAATGTCCTTTGAAGGATCATTGTCTTATATAAAGTGACTTCAGTTTTCATTTTTACTACACTTGTTATTTTAAATCCACTTCTGTACACTGAATTAATATGATACAGTCAAACTATTTTTGCTCATATTTTTCAGTCTTACAGAAATTTACATATAACTGTGTTAAGTGTTTAAAATGCTTGAGGATTTCTAATACAGTTCATTCATGTGTATTGTATATGTGTTTAATTATAATTTTTATCTATACAAATATTTCATAGTCTTAGAAGTATGAAAAATAATGCTTAGAGTATTTGATTTTTTTTCTTTTTCTAATTATCTTGGAAATTTGGATATTTAAGACTTGGAGCCTTTAATTCAGATTACTATTTATATTTTGTATTGTTTATCTGAGATAATGAATAATATGTGATATTTGGCATGTGTAAAATTAGTTCACTCTGGGGCTGTTAATATTATTTGTTTCATCATAGAGGAGCTACAGGTAGGAAACTAAACATCAGAACCAGCCTAATCCTTGTTAGGATTAGTACTTTGAATTTGATGTTTCCTATAAAACAGGTGCAGTCATCTTGTTTGACCTCAGTAACCTCAGAGAGTATAAGAAAACTTCTCCCCTTGAGCCAATACAGGTTTTCTCCCCAGAATCCTTTTTGAGCACGAATACTGAGGCTCTGCGTGGAAGGATTAACACATATGAGTCAAGAGATTGCAATTCTCTCTGGTAGACTTTGTTTTCAGATCTTATAACTATTGTATATGTGTTGAAGGGTGATATATTTGCATACAAAAATAAATGCACCTGCTCTGGAAACTATTTGTCTTTAGTTAGTAGAACTGTTTTATTTTTCAGCTAATCTTTACTTCAAATGTCTTATCTTTTAGAAGAAGGATGTCTCATACTCATTTAATGCTTTGGCAAATTTGTTCTTTAAAAGTGTTATCTGACGTAATGCCTGCATGACATAGTTGAATTTCTACCCTGCCCTAACTCTGCTTATCTTTAAGAAAAAGATGACTATGATAAAAAGTTCCCTTTGTAATCAGACCAGTGGAGACTGGTTACAACCATGATAGCTGACCAAACTACTTCAAAGGGACCTCAGCCTTATTATAATCTCATTTCTGTGCTAAATGACACTCCCACCAGTTGTCAATTACAATCTTATTTCTGTGCTAAATGCGACTTCCATGGCAGTTGACAATTGCCATGACAATTACCAGAGGAAGCCATGAAAGGACAAAAAGGAAGGCAGCACTCTGGTTTTAAGAAGTTAATTGCCCATTTCTGAAAAAATACATGAATATTCCTCCCTTTGCTTTAATGTGCAATGCCTTTATTAGAGAAATTATATTTTAACCCCCTCACTCCTCGTTAGTTGAGAACTTGATTTGTGAGCTATGCGCCTGGTTTTCAATCCTATGGCCATTGAATAAAACCTGCACTGTTTGTCACTCAAAAAATAAAAAGGGACAGAGACAGTAATAAATTAAGCAAAGTTCCTGCCTTTTTGAAGGTCACAGTCAACCAGATTAGAAAAACAGGCAAATAACTAAATATTACTTAATCCTAAATATCATGAAGAAAAATATATTCTGGCAATTATTCACAGAGAATGATGAGAACACTCATGTAGATAGGGTGGTAGTCTGATGCAGCTTGTCTGAAGAGATAAGATTTAAACAGACTTAGATGACATGGTAAGTAGTTCATAGTTATCTAGACAAAACAAATGTTGGCTCTTCCAAGACAAATGCTTATTAATTCTTGATTTCCAGATTAATTAATGGAGAAATGAATCCTCAACCAAACTTCTTTTTCTTTCAATTGAAAGTCTGAGGTATTTCGTTAGAAGATGAAAGAGTCAAGTACTTAATGCCCAATCTTTCATTCCCTTATCCTTTGATGTTTAAAAGCTTGCCTTGCTCTAAAAGAAAAAAAAAAAAAAAACCATTTTAATGAACACTGCAATTAAGAGATGCATCCCCTGGAAACTCATCCCCTTTGAGCTGCTCTGATGTCGGCCTTTTCCTGATTTGAGGTCAATAAAGTTAGGGAGTTTTCATCTCCCAAGGAAAATCTCTTTATATAAAATCATTTGACTCACTCTGGCTTCCCTCAGTCTTTCTGAGAAGCTCAATCTGCGGATCAGAGCAGGCTACTCCTTTTCAATTAACATTCTTTCAGATTTGATCATCGTCCTTGTCTTCATTTATGTCAAATGGTGCTCCCGTGGAGACAGGCAGCTGGTTATTCTAGGCTAACTCAGATAAACCTTATTAAAATAATTGCCTCCCTTGTGAAAATCTATCTATCACTTTCACCTTGACAGGCCCTTGTCAGTCTGGTGCCCTGCGCCATCTCTGGGTCCCACAACACTCCACTGTCAGCTTGGGGACACTGTTTGCAAGATGCAAACTGCATATGGAGATTTTGAGTCATTCGCTTCTTTAGAAGTTTGATTCCATTCAGGAAATATTGACTAAATAAACAGTGTTGTTTCTGGGGTAGTTCCAAGTATCTAGGCCAATAAAATGCCAGGTCAGTGTTTTGCAAGGCAATTCCATAAGTGACATAGAGAGAGTTAAGAGATTTTGAGATCAGATAAACCCCAGGTTCAGCATAAACACCTGTATAGGAAGATAGGAGCTAATGCTTTCCGCTTAATATGGAAAATTGCCTGGAATTAAAACAAAAAGAAGAGCCAGTCATGGGAGAGGGAGGTCACTGCTGCCCAAAAAACCTTCCCTGTCACCTCCCTCCTGGTCATGAGCCGCAGCCTCTTGACTGTAGAAGTGATCTGCTTAGTCCTTTAAATTTAAACTCACACTGGGATTATAAAGGGAACAGTGCCAAACGAACATCCCCTTGGTTTGGTTTGTGTGAGGATTATTCCTGAGAACTCTATTGGTCTATACTAACATGGGCCTGGTGCAGGTGTAGTAAGGTGATGGGCTTCTCAGAGGTAGGAGCTAGAGAGCCTTAGAAGATGACTGTTTCCTATTTTCCCTTTGTTATTCGTGGAGATGACTGAGGACTTTTTACTTCTCATATATGTAGACGCAGTCAGTGTAATAGTCCTAAAATGGATTGGCAGACCACAATGGAACAGGGTATACCCCTTTGAAAAAGTCAGATTAAACTTCTTTGAAAAGTCCTTGGAGGGCTCATGGGCATGGAATGGCATAGCACCTCCTCCCCCAGTAGACAGAGAATTAAAATCAGGAACCATGAGTCAAGAGTCGAACAACAGTAAATTTCAAAGAAGGAAAAAGTTCTGTGCCACTAGATGAATATCTGAATATTCAAGAGCTTATGAACTAAGACTTTAAGAGAGAGTATTCACTTGGGAACCTGGTATGATGCAGCTTATTGATGGAGCTGTGAGTATTGCTACCATAGCTGCAATGACCAGCCAGCACATAGGGGGAATATGACTTAGAAGGAGTTGTATTTTCCCTGATACAAGAAGTGAGACATCTACAAGGCCAGATGTGATAAGCTGGTCATGCAAAATGAATGATCTTGTCCCTCTGGGAAATGTAAAATAGAGAATCCTGTATTTGAAACTTGGAAAGATGATAAAGTTTGGTTACCAAGTCAGTAGAATTTCTGACATTTGCTCCTTTCTTGAATAAGTTCCCTTCTGATCAAATGTGGCTAAAGAACTGGCAGATGAAGAATCCAACCTGTGTCTGTTCCAAGCTTCTCTTGATTTTATATAATCCATCCTGCACACCCTAACCTGGGTAGTTATTTTGTAACATTAACTTATTTTTATCATTCTCATTCTGACAATAATTCATTGGCTTCCCATTGCAAAATATATCAAGTCCAAAAATCTTTAACCTGACTGTGAAACCCTAAACAATTTCTTTCCGGCTTCTCTTTCCATTGTCAATGGTATAGCCATCCTGTGCATGAATAGTACTTTTCTTTTGCTTACTTTAATGAGCCATGCTTTCTCACCCCTCTGCCTGGTTTCCCAACTCCTTCACTGAACTAACTTTTCTCCATTCTTCAAGTTGCAGCTTGAATCTACTTTCTCCAGAAAGCTTTCCTTAACCCTCACATTGCATTATGAACCTCTCCTATGTGCTCTTACAGAATCTCCTGTCCATTCCAAAATGCTACTTATCACACTATTGTTATTGCTTATTTGTTTATAATTCCCCACAGTTTGTAAACATCTTGCGTGAAGATACTGCACCTTTTTTATCTTTACATTTCCAAAACAAAATAGGATCTCTGAATGAATGGATGGATGAATGAAAACACTATTGTTACTAAGAAGCCGAAGACCTGCATTCAAATCAACACCTCACTATTTATCCTCACTCCCAAGCAAACCGTAAACTCTCTGTGGAAGATTATGTAGAAGTAAAAATGTGATCTTCCGTCTTCATAAAACCAGGTGGCTGGACTGGGCAATTCCTTTATAGACCTGTCAGCACTATGATCAATGTCTCCATATTCAAAAGATTGCAAGGTATGTTGAGTTGCTCTAAAATACGTGCAAGACAAGCACCCTAGGATCTCTGAAGAAGAGGAAAGATGAACAGTCTCTCCAAATGCAGATTCAAAAAAATCTCTGTTCTAACTGTTATGAGAATGAGGGAATTAACTCAAAGAAGCAGTATAAAAATATGAGTATGTGGCCAGATTTTGCCCAGCTCTGCTATGATCCAAGTGTTGCTAAAAACTAGCCTTAATTAGGCAAGACTATCCTCTTTGTTTACTGAAATATATTTATTAATTTTTTATCATAGCTTCCACTTTTCATTCTGGCTGTTTATTGGCCCCTTCTCTGATTTTAGTTATTTCTTGTCTTCTGCTGGCTTTTGAATTTGTTTGATCTTGTTCCTCTAGTTCTTTTAATTGTGACGTTAGGGTGTCAATTTTAGATCTTTCCTCACTTCTCATGTGGGCATTTAGTGCTATAAATTTCCCTCTAGACACTGCTTTAAATATGTCCCAGACATTCTGGTACATTGTGTCTTCGTTCTCATTGGTTTCGAAGAACATATTCATTTCTGCTTTCGTTATTTATCCAGTAGTCATTCAGAAGCAGGTTGTTCAGTTTCCATGTAGTTGTGTGGTTTTGAGTGAGTTTCTTAATCCTGAGTTCTAATTTGATCGTACTGTGGTCTGAGAAACTAGTTGTTGTGATTTCTGTTCTTTGCATTTGCTGAGGAGTGATTTACTTCAAATTATGGGGTCAGTTTTAGAGTAAGTGCAATGTGGTGCTGAGAAGAATATATATTCTATGGATTTGGGGTAGAGAGTTCTGTAGATGTCTATTAGGTCTACTTGTTCCAGATCTGAGTTTAAGTCCTGGATATCCTTGTTAATTTTCTGTCTTGTTGATCTAATATTGACAGTGGTGTGTTAAAGTCTCCCACTATTATTGTGTGGGAGTCTAAGTCTCTTTGTAGGTCATTAAGAACTTGCTTTATGTATCTGGGTGCTGCTGTATTGGGTGCATATATATTTAGGATAGTTAGCTTTTCTTGGTGCATTGATCCCTTTACCGTTATGTAATGCCTGGCCCCTTTCTTTAAGTAAGAAATGGTCACATGTGTGCAATTTGAGCATTTCCCAGTGCTAACCTCCATTTTGCCTCTGTCACCCTTAGGCAAGGGCAGGATCCTCCCTATTCTAGCAGAGTCTTGTTTTAGCTGGCATGCAAATGCAGAGTGTGATCCATCATGTTTTATTTAACAAAGTCACTGAGAGAAAGGGAAAGGAAATTGTTGCGAATTAAATGTTCTTGTCTCTTCAGGCAAGAAGATAAACGTTCTCATTGATTGCCAAGATGGCTAGAAATTGAAGTATTAATGCAAAACAATGATTTTGTTATGTTTCTAGTCTCTGAAGTGTTGCAAATAGCAAGAGAAAATTTTGTCCCAGAAACAGGTAAGAGAGATTTCTCTCTCGCCAAATAAAGAAAATTTGCTGAAATCAGGAAGCAGGGGATGGCAAGCCCATGCGTGGGACTTGGAGATCTATATTCCAGTTATATCCCTGCAATGTTCCCTTAGTGGCCTTGGACAAGTCATTTTCTATCCTGACTTTGAATTCCTTAAAATAGGAGAATTTGGCTAGAGATGAGATCTGAAGTCTCTGTCAGTGCTTGTAGTGCTATGAAGTTCTTTCTTCTTCTGAACTAACTCAAGCAATAGGTCTTAAGTAGAAGCCATTCTCTGAAGATGCTACTGACGTTCTCTGCCTCCTAGAATCTTCAGTATTTTCAGTAAGATTCTACCACGTTCTGCCATTTATCTTCAATATAGGAAGAAATTATTCTACTAGGAATTTCATAGTAACTAAAGAACATATAAGGCATTAAGTGGTTCCACACAGTGGATTAAATTTGACAACTTACCAAAGTACAATTATATACACAATGAACCATATGTAATACACAATGTGATTTTAATATTAGCTTCTACTGACTCCTTTCTTTAAAAACAGGGAAAATATTTACTTGAGGATTTTTCATAGATTTTGGAAATAATTCTGTCCTGGTTCAGATCATCCTATTTTCCCCCTTCCTGAATCTACAATTTTCCCTAATTCAGTGAATCCCTGAATTCATATTGTTCCATTTCCCATGCTTGCAGACATAAATACTGGGTCTTTGATGTGCCAAAAGATTTTTAAGTACTCACAGAGAACGCTCAGTACTCGGCTATACTTGCCCAAGGTTCAACGTTTAAGCTGAGTGCCTTTATCTGCTATGTATCTTTGTCTTCCACTTGGACATTGCTGAAAACTAAAGGAAGTTTGATTTTCTCCAGTGTGAGTGTGTATTGCAAAGAATTCAAGATAGTTCTGAGGTAGGGTGTATATGCGTGTAAGTGAAAAAGAGAAAGAGAGAGAAAGAGGCAAACAGAGAAAAATACTCTTCTTTGAAAGAGAAAGCAGCCAGATTCTATAGTTCAAAACAGTCTATATGATCTCAGGTCATGCTCAAAATTACCCATCGGGTCAGAAATCAAATCCTATATGAGGCCAGATTTTAAAATAAAATTTAGGTATTGGTCTTAAAACAAAAATCAAGCCACTTTCAAAACTTACTCCAAAAAAGACATGATTTCTTAAAGCAGTCTTGAAACATTCTTTTATTTTATGTATGTTTCAGATTTTTGGTTAAGTATCTGATTCTTAAAACACGAGTACAATTTGTAGACTGCAAAGTTTGAAAAATAATTCTGTTTGAATCAAAAGAGATGTCAACTTGACGGCTGCTTTTGTTTAATCATTTCATAATTTATATGCTGTAATATCTGTATCTTAATACTAGATCCCCTGGGTAAACTAGTTTTCTCTACTGCTTTGACAATTTTATTTTGTTCAAAAGTTGTTTCTGGATGCAGAAAGTATAGAAAGCTGATATTCTGGTATTACGGGTAAAATTGATGAAGTCAAAATTTCCCCCTTGGTAAAATGACTCTCAGATAATAAACAGTGATCTTTCCCTCAGACCACTAGTGCATAGCCACACACATTGTGAGTAATTCCCTAACAGAGTAAATTAACAAATGTAACTCAAATGAACTTGACTTGTTAGAGAATAGAGTTAATGAGCCTGAAATGTGTGAGATTAGTTTAGAAGAATGAGCCTGGGCAGAATTCAAAGCAACACATGGCATCCCAAACACTAGGCCATTGTCACAAGAAAGAGAGAAGCAGGAAAGTCAGTGAGTATGTCAGTATCCACTCATTATCCTTTAAGAAAAAGCAAGTAAAAATGGGTAGGTAGAGTTTAAAAGTTGTTATAGCTAGATACCTTCTGGAAATGAGTGAAGTATAGCTTAGTGTATTGAGTCTGGATGATACATATAGACATATTTGTAAATATGCATTTGTGTTTATATTATACTCCTTATATTAGGCTGTATATTGAGTCTTTGATACGCTTATTTTTTCCTAATTCAGTCTGGAAGTGCATTAAGTTTACCTTTGTCCTACATTTTAAATGTTTGCAAAGGAAAATAAGGATAAAAATATAATTATAAGGAAAGTTTTATCCTTCTTAGATCTCTGAGAATGAACCTTTAAATCTTTGTTGTCCAAGCTGGTCTTGAAAATTTGGGCTCAAACAATCCTCCTGCATCCACCTCCCAAAGTGCTGGTATTAGAGGTATGAGCCACCACACTTGGCCTGAAAGATTTCAGAGTAAACAATAAAGACAAAAAAAAAATCCTAGCAGAAAATAAAGGAAAATATGTTTTGCAGTTTTAAGATGAAGGCATTTGTGTAAACAACACAACAAAGCTAGGAATCATCACAGAAATAACTACCAGATTCAAATGTATAAAGCATAAAATATTCTACATAGAAGTTTCCATAAGCAAACTGAAAAAGATAAAGGAAAAATTCTTTTAAAAAATATTTGAAACATATATGACAAGGTAGCCATGTACTTAACATATTTTTTTTAAACCTATGGAAATTAATGAAGAAAAGAGGACTCCCCAACAGGGAAATGAATAGGTAGAGGTCATGAACAGGCTTCTCATAAAACAAGTAAGGTAGGATTCCTTTGAAGGTGTTCATCTCACCAATAATGAAAGGAATGAAAAGTCAAACAACTTTGAAATTGAGAATATCTGGGGAAGTGTCCCATGGTAAGATGAGAATCTGGTCAAGGTCTGGAGGATCAGAAACTGGATACAAGAATAAGGAAATGAGATGGACAATGTGGAGAATGGACTCAATACGGAGGAAAGGAAAGGAATTTGAAGAAAAGTCTGGCAAAATTAAATGGAGGCAACCTAGACAGCCTTTAGTGTCTTGGCATGAAATAGATCTGGATATGAGTCTTTTTTCTGATGATGACAGTCATATAGCTTGGCAAGTTGCAGGCTCACATAATTCTTAGCTTCATCATTTGTGATTTAAAGCACAGTTGTGAGGATTGAGCAAAACAATCTATTTGACTCAGTCAGCTCTGTCTTACTACACCTAGTCTGGTGGTTTAGTAAAACCTGTGTTGACTGATTTATGCAACTCTTCCACCTGCTGTGCAGGGTCCATGCAGTCCTGGAAGAGCTGACCAGGCCTCTTTCTTCATCCCCATGCCCTATCGATAAATAACCCTTCCAAGGTTAAAAGCGTAGTGGACATGAGGAGGTTTTCAGATTTGTCTGAGCTGTCTGCTCCAGAAATCAGGGAACAATCCCTTGTTGACTAGTGAAGCAAATGTAGTCAGTTCACCAACCATTTTTTTCTAGAAAAAAAGGCAGGATGGAATTTTTTAGGGCATACAAGATAGACTATAAACACATTTGGTCTCTGTTATTTTATGTAGTTTCCTTTTGCAGGGTGGGAGGTTAGCGTTTGATTCTTTTTTTTAATTTGGTCACCTTTTATGTAATATATGTACTTTTACTAAGGGGAATAGTCCCTCCTGCTACAATTGTGTTCTGAAACCCCCCTCATTATTCCAGAGAAGGAAAGAAGGTCATGACAGAAAGTAAATAAATAAATACTAGATACATTCATAAAGAAAAATGAAATGTTCCTTGGGAATGAGAGACAAAAATATAGAAAGAGAAAAGAAAGAGATGGAGAGCGGGGGAGGATAGCAACCAGTAGTTGCACATAAAAGTTCTTCCGTCAAAGACTGCCACCTAGTGGAATTGTAACTGTGCCTGTTCCTTTGGCCTCAGCTACTTCTGGAAGGACTCCAGAGTAATCAGATGCAACTGACCTATGAGCCTTCAAAGCTAAATAAAAAGCAGATGAATAAATGTCGGTGCATCAGTAGATTCTAAATCTTGACAACACAAAAGGCTTATTTAACTTGATCCCTGTGCATCAGAGACTTTAAACTGTCATTAGTCAGGCACACTGCCACTCTCTTTTTGAAGGCTAACACTGTTTGTGGGAGGAAAACCAGCTATATTTCATGTGAGCAAGCAAAAGAAAACAAAATCTCTTGTGATAAAAAAAAAGAATAAATATAAATGCTATTGTCTTATCCTGCATAAGCCTTCATGGACCTGTTTTCATGCCATTTAAATAGTTTTCTCAAGAAAAAGTATATATTTGAAATTTTTGACCAAATGAAATAACCATTGACACTTTTTAAAATATCCCAAGTGGTTTAAATCAGATAAGACTTTTAAGAGATTAATTCTATCCAGTAAGAAGATAATAATATTGATGGACAGAAAAATATGTTCACATTTAATGTTTTCTTGATGTTCTAAACATGACAATAAAATCATATGTATAAATAATTTATCCTAAACTCCATGCCTGCACACTACATTTCTGACTTCAACAAGGATTACTATAATATACTTAAATGTCAAAATAATATACTTAAATAATATACAAATAATATAATATACAATAATATAATATACTTAAATAATATACAAATAA
>CAUYLG010028165.1:0-60374 GCA_963573385.1 Cacajao melanocephalus
ACCTACTCTAAAATTGACCACATAATTGGAAGTAAATCACTCCTCAGAAAATGCAGAAGAATAGAAATCGTAACAAACAGTCTCTCAGACCACAGTGCAATCAAATTAGAACTCAGAATTCAGAAACTAACTCAGAACTGCACAGTGTCATGGAAAATGAACAACTGGCTCTTGAATGTTGACTGGATAAGCAATGAAATGAAGGCAGAAATAAAGATGTTCTTCGAAACCAATGAGAACAAAGACACAACGTACCAGAATCTCTGGGACACATTTAAAGCAGTGTCTAGAAGGAAATATATAGCAATAAATGCCCACATGAGAAGCAAGGAAAGATCTAAAATCAACACCCTATCATCAAAATTGAAAGAGCTAGAGGAGCAAGATAAAAAAAACTCAAAACCTACCAGAAGACAAAAAATAACCAAGATCAGAGCAGAACTGAAGGAGATTGAGACACAAAAACCATTCAAAAAATCCATAAATCCAGGAACTGATTTTTTGAAAAGATCAACAAAATAGACAGACCACTAGCCAGACGACTAACAAAAAAGAAAAGAGAGAAGAATCAAATAGACGCAATAAAAAACAATAAAGGGGATATCACCACAGATTCCACAGAATTACAAACCACCATCAGAGATTACTACAAACAACTCTACGCACATACACCAGTAAACCTGGAAGAAATGGGTAAATTCCTGGACACTTACACCCTCCTAAGCCTAAACCAGGAAGAAGTGGAAACCCTGAATAGACTAAAAACAAGGGCTGAAGTTGAGGCAGCAGGTAATAGCTCACTAACCAAAAAAAGCCCAGGTCCAGATGGGTTCACAGCCGAATTCTACCAGACATACAAAGAGGAGCTGGTACCACTCCTTCTGAAACTATTACAAACAATACAAAAAGACAGAATCCTCCCCAAATCATTTTATGAGGCCAACATCATCCTGATACCAAAACCCGGCAGAGACTCAACAAGAAAAGAAAACTTCAGGCCAATATCCATGATGAACATAGATGCAAAAATCTTCAATAAAATACTGGCAAACCGATTGCAACAGTACATCAGAAAGCTTATCCATCACAATCGAGTAGGCTTCATCCTGCTGATCAAGTCTGGTTCAACATACACAAGTCTGTAAATCTAATCCACCACATAAACAGAACCAAAGACAAAAACCACATGATTATCTCAATAGATGCAGAGAAGGCCTTTGCTGTTGTCTTTTTAATTTCAGACACCATAGTGCATGTGATATGGTAGCATATTTAAATTTATGTTTCCCTGATCACAAATGATAATGAATATTTTCACGTTGTCATTTTTGGATGACTGCCTAAGAAAGTACAAAGCAGTTTTCAAAACTGCTTGTACTATTTCACACTCCTACTAGCAATGGATGAGTTTCAGTTGCTCTACATCTTCACCAATGTTTAGATGAGTTTGAAGTTCTGTTCTAGTCTTTTGCTCATTTTTTCTATGGTTGCATATCTTTTTATTATCAATTTATACATGATTAAATATGCATTTAGTATAAGTCCACTGTTTGATAAATGAATTACAAATATTTTCTCCCAGCTTATGGCTTGCCAATTTATTTTCTTAAGGTTGGCTTTTGATGAGCTTTCATTTTTAATTTTGTTTAAGTTAAATTTATCAATGTTTTCTTCATAGTTATAGCTACTTGTGTCTTTTCTTTCAAATCCTGCCTACCTCAAGGCAATAAAGGCATTTTCCTATGGCTTCTTTGACAGCTTTAAAGTTTTAGCTATCTTATTGAGGTCTATAAGCCATCTTGACTCATTTTCCAGTATGGTATGAGGGAAGGGTCAAGGCTCTTTTTCTGATATCCAGCTATTCTAGCACTGCTGGCTGAAATACTTTTGTTTTTCAAATAGGCTAATTTTGTACCTTGATAACAAATGGTCAGGGTAGATGGTTTACATCTGTAATCCCAGCACTTTTGGAGGCCGGGTTGGGGGGAATCACTTGAGGCCTGGACTTTCAGACCAGGCTAGGCAACATGGCAAAACCCAATCTCTATTAAAAATACAAAAATCAGCTGGGCATAGTGGCCTATACCTATAGTCCCAGCTATTCAGGCGGCTGAGGCAGGAGAACTGCTTGAACCCAGGAGGTAGAGGTTGCACTGAGCCAAGATCACACTACTGCATTCCAACCTGTATGACAGAGCAAGATTTTGTCTCAAAAAAAAAAAAAAAAAATTAAGCCACTGTTTAATGTAAAAGACTTCATGCAAAAGACTGAAGTGGATTCCTTTTGTAAACCATACAACAAATAAAGTAGGTCATACAACTAAATGAAAAGATAGATAAACTATAAAATATTAGGAAAAAAACAGGAGTAAATCTTAATGACCATGAGTTAGACAAAGCCTTCTTATCCTTCGAGTGACCAAAGAAAAAATAAATTGAATTTCATCAAAATAAAAAAACTTTTGTGCTGTGTATGATACCATTAAGAAAGTCAAAAGACAAATTACAGAATGGGAGAAAATTTTGCAAATGATATATCTGATTTAAAAAACTTGTATCTAGAATATATAAAGAACTCTTACAACTCAATAAGCAAAAGAAAAATAAGACAATTTAAAAATGAGCAAAGAATCACAATAGGCATTTATTTAAAGAATATATATAAGGCTGGGTGCAGTGGCTCACACTTGTAATCCAAGCACTTTGGGAGGCTGAGGCAGGGGGATCATGAGGTCAGCAGTTTGAGACCAGCCTGGCCAACATAGTGAAACCCTGTCTCTACTAAAAATACAAAAAATTAGCCAGGCATGGTGGTGGGCACCTGTAATCCTAGCTACTTGGGAGGCTGAGGCTGGAGAATCAATTGAACACAGGAGGTGGAGGTTGCAGTGAGCTGAGATCATGCCACTGCACGCCAGCCTGGGCAACAGAGTGAGACGCTGTCTCAAAATAAATAAATAATAAAATTACAAGGCATATGAAAAGTATGAAAAGACAAAAAACAAAAAACACAACTGAAGAGACAGAGCAAGTATCAGAGCCAGACTCAGAAATGGCAGAGATAATGGAATTATCAGACCAGAAATTTAAAACAACTATAATTAATATGTTAAGGGTGCTAATAGATAAAGTAGATATCAGGCCAGACAGATGAGCAATATAGCCAGGGAGATGGGAATTCTAAGAATGAATGAGAAAGAAATTCCAAAGATCAAAAACACTATAACAGAAATAAAGAATGCCTTTCTTGGGCTTATGAGTAGACTAGACATAGCTGGACAAGAAACTCAGAAGAGACAAAGAAGGACATTACATAATGATAAAAGAGAATGATAACACGAAAGTTTCACACTTCCAGATTTCAACATTACAAAGCTGCAGTAATTAAGACAGTGTGCAACTGGTATAAAGACAGACATATAGACCAATGAAACAGAATACCGGGGTCTAGAAGTAAACCCTTGCAGATATGGTCTAGTGATTCTTGATAAAGGTACTAAGATCATTTAATGAGGAAAGGATAGTCTTTTAAATAAATAGTTCAGAAACAACTGAATATCCACATGCAAAAAAATGAATTTGGACCGTTACTTTATACCATATACAAATATTAGCTCAAAATGGATCAATGACCTAAATATAAGAGCTAATAACTCTGAAACTCTTAGAAGAAAATAGATGGAAACAATTTTATAACATTGCATTTGTCAATGATTTCTTGAATATGATACTGAAAGTGCAGACAGCTAAAGATAAAATTGAACTATATAAAAATTAAAAACTTGTGCACAAAAGGATACAGCCAAGAGAGTGAGAGAAAATATTTGTAAATCATGTATCAAATAAGGAGTTTATATCCAGAATATATAAAGAACTCTATAAGAACAACAAGCCCAGGTTAAAACTGGGCAAAAAACTTGAAAAGAAAATATTTCTCCAATGAAGATATATAAATTGCAGCATTATTCACAATGGCCAAAATTAGAAGCAACCAAAATGTCTACTAGCAGATGAATTGCCAAACAAAATGTGGTATATACAAATAATAGAATATTACCCTAAAAAACAAAGGAAATTCTGATATACCCTACTACATAAATCAACATTGAGAACATCATTCTATGTGAAATAAGCCAGTCACAAAAGGACAAACACTGTATGATTCCACCTATATGAGGTACCTAGAATTCTCAACTTCACAGACAAAAATAGTAAAATGGCCATTTTCAGGGGCCAGGGGGAGAGTAGAATGAGGAGTTATTGTTTAATGGGTACAGAATTTAAGTCTTGCAAGATGAAACAGTTTTGGATATGGATAGATGGTGATGTGAACACTATTGAACTGAATATGTAAAAATAGTAAAGACAGTAAATTTTATGTTATGTATATTTACCACAATTTTTAAAAAGAGAAAAAATTAAAAACCCCAAGGTACTACCTCACATCCACTAGGATGGCTATAATAAAAAGAATGATAGTAACAGGTGTTAGCAAGAATGTATATAAATTAGACCCCTCATAAATTGTTAGTGGAAATGTAAAACGGTAAAGGTACTTTGGAAAACAGTTTGGTAGTTCATGAAAATATTAAATATAGAGTTACCACATGATCTAGCAATTCCACTTCAAGATATATACTCAAGAGAAATGAAAAATATGCTCTCCAAAAACCTATAATGTTCATAGCAGCCTAATAGTCACAAAATGGAAACAACTCAAATGTCCATCAGTTGATAAATGAATAAACAAAATATGGCATATTCAAAAAATTATTTGGCAATTTAAAAATGATTAATTTTGCAATAAAACTACTAATACATACTAGCACTAATACATATTATCAGATGGAGAAATGTTGAAAAAACTTATATTAAATGGGCCGGGAGCGGTGGCTCATGTCTGTAATCTCAGCACTTTGGGAGGCCAAGGCAGGCACATCTCGAGGTCAGGAGTTAGGGTCCAGCCTGACCAGCATGGTGAAACCCTGTCTCTACTAAAAATACAAAAACTAGCTGGGTATCAGGAGACTGTAGAAGAATTGCTTGAAACCGGTAAGTGGGGGTTGCAGTGAGCCGAGATCACTCCATTGCCCTCCAGCCTGGGCAAGAGAACTAGACTCTGTCTCAAAATAAAAAATAAAAATAAAAAAATTAAAAAAAGATACAAAGTGAAAAAAGCCTGTCACAAAAGACCATATACTCTATGATTACATATATGTAAAATCCAGAATAGACAAATATACAGACAGATAGATTATTGTTTGCTTAGGACTAGTGGGAATAAATTTGGGGAAAATAAATGGAGAGTGTCTATTAATGGGTAAAGGGGTTCTTTCGAGGTTGATTATAATGTTTTAAAATTGTAGTGGTGACTACACAACTCTGAATATACTGAAAAACATTTTATTGTACAGTTTAAGTGTATGAATGGTATATTAATCTCAATAAAGCTGTTAACAATGTAAAAATTAATTATATATGAGTGAATCCATTTCTACTCTCCATACAGTTCCATGGATTTGCGTATGGATAAGCTACAGTCTTGACCATCACTTATAGTTTTAGGGTCTTAAAATCAGGTAGCATAGGTCTTCCAATTTCATTCTTTTTAAGATTGCCTGAACAATCGAGGCCTTGTATTTCCATAAAATTTAAAATATTGAATTGTCAATATTTTTATTTCAAATGTATCTTAACCTAGATGAGTAAATCCTTTGGAAACACAATTTACCAAAACTTACACAAGAAACAGAAAATCTAAATAGATTTAGAAAATTTATTTACAACAAATTTGTCCATTTCATCTGAGTTACCAAATGCATTAGCATGAAGCTGTATATATTATTCAGTTATTATCTTTTTTTCTAAATTTCCCTTTTTACTTTACATTAGCCCTTGAATTATTTAAAAGGTGCTGCTTAATTTCCTATTCTAAATACCTTTTCTAGTTAATTTCTCATTCAGCTACCTTGTAGACAGAATACATATGCCTATAAATTTAATCTTCAAATTTATTGTGACCTATTTTAAAGTCCAGCATATATTCTTACCTTTTTTATTGTTCCATGTGAACTTGAGAAGAATCTATTTTTATAGTTGTCAATCGGTGATTGCAAAGTCAAGCCTTCTATAATGGTAATGAATTTTGTTCAAATAGTCTGTCAATTACAGAAAGAATAGCAGTGATACCTACAATTATGATTGCTAAATAGTGTATTTCTTCTCTTAGTTCTCTCAGTTTCTTCTCCTTGTACTTTGAAGATCTGCTATTATGTATATAAACATTTAGGATTGTTATGTATTTCTGATATGTCCCTTTATTGCTGGTAATACTCCTTGCCTTTAAGCCTACTTAGTCTGATATTAATATAGCCATAGCAACTTTCTTATGTTTATAGCTTACATATTACATATTTCCACATTTTACTTTCAACTTATCTGTGTCTTGTCTCAAGCATGTTTCTTACAGACAGTATATATAATTGGGTCCTGACTTTTCACTACCTTTAATATGTCACAGTATCTGTCTTTAATTGGAGTACAGCTGGCTCTTGAACAACACAAATTTGAACGCTTAAACCTAATTATACACAGATTTTTTTTCAATAGGTATATCGGAAAAATTACTGAAGATCTGTGACAATTTGAAAAAAATCAGATGAACTGTGTAATGTAAAAATATCAAAAAAGTTAAGAAAAAGTTAGGTATATCACGAATGCATTAAAAATGTGCATAGTATTCTATTCACATAATTTACTATCAGAAAATGTATGCAAATTTATTGTAAAAAGTTCAAATTTATCAAACTATACACACATGAACACAGATTGTACATGGAACCATTTGCCATCAAGATAATGTAAACAAATGTAAAGATTTATTAATGGCAAAAACCACAACTACTTTTGCACTGACATAATAGTATTAAAACACAGCTGCATAAAATTATCTGTAGCAATACTGTAGTACTATAATAATTTCATAACCACCTGCTATTGCTACTGCGGTGAGCTCAAGTATTGCAGGTATCTCCTTAAAACAACCTGGGATGCTAACCATGTCCAGAGCAGTTCATCTCTCCAGTAAACTGTGTATCACAGCAAAAATGATCTCCTGCAGTTCTCACGTATTTTTCATCCACTGCAATACTGTAAATCTTCAATAATACCATGGGATCATACAAAGTGCCACTGCTGATGCTGACAGTACTCCAAAGAAGCAGAGAAAAGTCATGACACTACCAAAAGAAGTTGAATTGCCTGATATGTACAGTAGATTGTCAAATAAAATTGCTGTTGCCTGCCATTTCAGACAATTCATCCTAAAAACAGATGATGTAAACTTATGGTACTGATAAATATAGTTCAGTGCTGTAAATGTATTTTCTCTTCCTTACAATATTCTTCATAATATTTTCTTTTCTCTAGCTTACTTTAAGAATACAGCATATAGTGTAAGTTGAGGTGAGGTAGCGTGATGCCTCCAGCTTTGTTCTTTTTGTTTAGGACTGTCTTGGCTATGCGGGCTCTTTTTTGGTTCCATATGAAGTTTAAGGTGTTTTTTTCCAGTTCTGTGAAGGTCAATGGTAGCTTGATGGGGATAGCATTGAATCTATAAATTACTCTGAGCAGTATGGCCATTTTCATGATATTGATTCTTCCTAACCATGAGCATGGAATGTTTTTCCATCTGTGTGTGTCCTGTCTTATCTCCTTGAGCAGTGGTTTGTAGTTCTCCTTGAAGAGGTCTTTCATGTCCTTTGTTAGTTGTATTCCTAGGTATTTTATTCTCTTTGTAGCAATTGTTCACTCATGAATGGGAGTTCACTCATGAATCGGAGTTCACTCATGATTTGGCTCTCTGTCTGTTATTGGTGTATACGAATGCTTCTGATTTTTGCACATTGATTTTGTATCTGGAGACTTTGCTGAAGTTGCTTATCAGTTTATGGAGGTTTTGGGTTGAGACGATGCAGTCTTCTAAATAAATACAATCATGTCATCTGCAAATAGAGACAATTTGATTTCCTCTTTTCCTAATTGAATACCCTTTATTTCCTTTTCTTGCCCGATTGCTCTGGCTAGAACATCCAATACTATGTTGAATAGGAATGGTGAGAGATGGCATCCTTGTCTAGTGCCAGTTTTCAATGGGAATGCTTCCAGTTTTTGCCCATTCAGTATGATATTGGCTGTGGGTTTGTCGTAGACAGCTTTTAGCATTTTGAGATATGTTTCATTGATACCTAGTTTATTGAGAGTTTTTAACATCAAGCGCTGTTGAATTTTGTCGAAGGGCTTCTCTGCATCTATTGAGATAATCATGTGGTTTTTATCTTTGGTTCTGTTTATGTGATGGATTACATTTGTAGATTTGCATATGCTAAACCAGTCTTGCATCCCTAGGATGAAGCCTACTTGATCATAATGGATAATCTTTTTGATGTGCTGTTGCATTCTGTTTGCCCATATTTTATTGAAGATTTTTGCATCGATATTCATCATGAATATTGGCCTGAAATTTCCTTTTTTAGTTGTGTCTCTGCCAGGTTTTGGTATCAGGGTGATGTTGGTCTTATAAAATGAGTCAGAGTGTATTCCCTCTTTTTGTATTGTTTGGAATAGTTTCAGAAGGCTAAAAATAGCATGGTACTGATAACAAAACAGAGATATAGACCAATGGAACAGAAGAGAGGCCTTGGAAGTAACGCCACACAATTACAACCATCTGATCTTTGACAAACCTGACAAAAACAAACAATGGGGAAAGGATTCCCTGTTTAATAAATGGCGTTGGGAAAACTGGCTAACCATGTGCAGAAAGCTGAAACTGGACCCATTACTTACACCTTATACAAAAATTAACTCCAGAATGGATTAAAGATTTAAACATAAGACCTCACACCATAGAAACCCTACAAGAAAACCTAGGCAATGCCATCCAGGACATAGGCATATGCAACGACTTCATGACTAAAACAACAAAAGCAATGGCAACAAAAGCCAAAATAGACAAATGGGATCTAATTAAACTGAAGAGTTCCTGCACAGCAAAAGAAACAATCATTACAGTGAACTGGCAACCAACAGAATGGGAAAAAATTTTTGCAAGCTACCCATCTGACAAAGGGTTAATATCCAGAATCCACAAAGAACTAAAACAAATTTATAAGAAGAAAATGAACCCCAACAAAAAGTGGGCAAAGGATATTAACACGCACTTTTCAAAAGAAGATATTTATGCAGCAAACAAACATGAAAAAATGCTCATCATCACTGGTCATTAGAGAAATGCAAATCAAAACCATATTAAGCTACCATCTCATGCCAGTTAGAATGGTGATCATTAAAAAATCAGGAGACAACAGATGCTGGAGAGGATGTGGAGAAATAGGAACACTTTTACACTGTTGGTGGGAGTGTAAATTAATTAAACCATTGTGGAAGACAATGTGGCGATTCTTCAAGGATCTAGAGCTAGAAATACCATTTGACACAGCAATACCAGCAATCTGGGTATATACCCAAAGAATTGTAAGTCATTATATTATAAAGACATATGCATAGGTATGTTTATCGCAGCACTGTTTACAATATCAAAGACTTGGAACCAATGCAAATGCCCATCAAGGACAGACTGGATACAGAAAATGTGGCACATAGACACCATCGAATACTATATAGCCATAAAAAAGGATGAGTTCATGTCCTTTGCAGGGACGTGGATGAATCTGGAAACCATCATTCTCAGCAAACTGACACAAGAACAGAAAACCAAACACAGCATGTTCTCACTCATAAGTGGGTGGTGGATAATGAGCACACATGGACACAGGGAGGGGAACATCACACACTGGGGTTTCTTGGGGGATGCGCACCTGGGGAGCAATAGTGGGAGTGGGGAGGTTGGGAAGGGATAACATTAGAAGAAATACCTAATGTAGGTGAAGGGGAGATGGAGGAAGCAAACCATCATGGCATGTGTATACCTATGTAACAATCCTACAAGATCTGCACATGTACCCCAGTTTTTAAAGTATAATAAAATTTAAAAATATAAACAAAGAATACAGTATATAATACTGTATTCTTGCAACAGTATAACATACAAAAGATGTGTTAGCCAACTATGTGTTGTTAAAGGTAAGACTTCTAGTTAACAGTACGCTATTAGTAGTTATGTTTTCGGGGAGTCAAAAGTTATAAGCAGTTTGATTCAACATGATCAAGTGAGATTAATTCCAGGGATGCAAAGATGGTTCCACATATGCAAATCAGTAAACATGATATACTACATCAACAGAATGAAGGACAAAATAATAGAATCATTTCAATAGATGTCAAAAAAAGCATTTGATAAAATTCAAGATGCCTCCATGATAAACACAATCAACAAACTGGGTATGGAAGGAACATATCTCAACATGACAAAGGCCATAAATGACAAACCTACAGCTAGTATCATATAGAATAGGAAAAAAGAAAGTGTGTGTGTGTGTGTGTGTGTGTTTTGAGAGGAGTCTAGCTCTGTCACCCAGGCTGGAGTACAGTGGCACTATCTTGGCTCACTGCAACCTATGCCTCCCAGGTCCAAGCAATTCTTCTGCCTCAGCCTCCTGAGTAGCTGGGATTATAGGCTTCTGCCACCATGCCCAGTTAATTTTTGTATTTTTAGTAGAAACGGAGTTTCACCATCCTGGCCAGGCTGGTCTTGAACTCCTGACCTTGTGATCCACCTGCCTTGGCCTCCCAAAGTGCTGGGATTACAGGTGTGAGCCACTGAGCCTGGTCTAAAAGTGCTTTCTATAAGATCTGGAACAAGACAAAGACACTCACTTTCGCCACTTTTATTCAACATATTACTGAAAATCCTGGACAGAGCAATTTGACAAGAGAAAGACATAAAGGGCATTCAAACTGGAAAGGAAGAATTGAAATGATCCTTTTATGCAAATGGCATATTATATTTAGGGAAACCTAAAGACTACACACACACACACACACACACACACACACACACTATTAGAACTGATAAATGAATTCAGTAAAGTTGCAGAATATAAAATCAACATAAACAATTGGTAGCATTTCTATATGCCAACAGTGAACAATTGAAAAAAAAAACAAGAAAGTAATCCCATTTAAAACAGATAAAAATAAAGTAAAATACCTAATAATAAACTTAACCAAAGAAGTAAAAAATGTCTACAATGAACACTATAAAATAGTGATGGAAGAAACTGAAGAGGAAGACACACATACACACACACAAAACTGGAAAGATTCCATGTTCATGGACTGAAAGAATCAATATTGTTAAAATGTCCATACTACTCAAAGCAACCTATAGACTCAATGCAATCCCTATGAAAACACCAATGACATTCTTCACAGATACATTAAAAAAATCCTAAAATTTATATGGAGTCACAAGATTCCATGAATAGTCAAAGCAATCTTGAAAAAAAGAATAAAGCTTCAGCCATTATATGACGTGACTTCAAATTATGCTACAGAGCTATAGTAATCAAAATAGCATGGTAACTGGCATAAAAACAGACACATATGGGACCACAGGATAGACTAAAAAACAAAACAAACCAGACACATACACCAATGGAACAAAATAGAAAACCCAGAAATAAGTCCATACATTTACAGCCAACTCATTGTTGACACAAGTAACTAAAAAAGATAAAAATACAATATATCCCAGATGTCTGCTCCATTTTAGCCCTTTAAATACAACAAATACTACCATGAACACAAAAGTCAACAAAATCAGTCTCTCACTTCTCTGTTTAACCCATTCCTCACTGATCTCTCCTGGCATCCTAATTTTCTGGCTGTGTACTCTGTATATTCTAGTGGTAAAGAAGAAAAGGGTAGAATGGTTAAGTCTGAGGAAGTAATCTAAACAGGTTGCAAAAAAAAATGATGAGCACGCAAAACACAAGCTACACAGTCCCTTAATTTTAGAAGTACCTGATGTTCTGAGAACAGCTCTTTTATCACACCCACAGCTCCTCAAGATCTCAATCTGCTGGGATAGCCATCGGGTTTAAGAAGAGAAAATGGCAATCCAAACATAAAGGCTATTATATTCTCATATTTAACTTATGAACTGTTAATTATACTGAGGATTGTTAATTATATGGAATCATAACTATACTTAATACATTAAAGTTAAATTAGAATTATGTTTGTAAAAAATTTAAGAATACTATGTTGATATTTTCCTAACTTCCAGGTGTTTAGGATATTACCTAAAACCTCTTTGGAGACTAAATGGATTTGAGATTACAATTATAGTACCTGCATTAAAAGTTACAATTCACTAACAACACTTCATCTTCAAATTCAATAATAAAAGAAAAAATTCTAGAACCATTCTGGATTTATTGTTTTGATAAGAATTATGGCCAGGCATCGTGGCTCAAGTCTGTAATCCCAGCACTTTGGGAGGCTAAGGCAGGTGGATCACCTGAGGTCAGGAGTTCCAGACCAGCCTGACCAATATGGTGAAACCCTGTCTCTACTAAAATTACAAAAATTAGCCGGGCATGGTGGTGTACCCTATAGTCCTAGCTACTCAGGAAGCTGAGACAGGAGAATTGCTTGAACCTAGGAGGTGCTGGTTGCAGTAAGCCGAGATTTCGCCATTGCACTCCAGCCTGGTCAACAAAAGCGAGACTCATCTCAAAAAAAAAAAAAAGAAAGAAAAAAAGAATTATACCAGAAAAGTACTGTATTTCTATAGTTTAATATGAATAACCAGAATGTAATTAAAATATAGAATATTTTATTACTAAAATGATTAAAATAACTATAAAATTACCACATAAAAGGTCTGATTTGGCTTATTCATTTTTTATAATATCTTCAGTGCTGCAAAGGCATTTATTTCTAAGATGATGATTTTACTACTCTGGCTAATACAACTACTAGGATGTGGTATTTTGATCCTTTTTATACAGTTATAACCTTGTAATGCTGAACTCTGCAGTTAGTTAATGGTCAGGAAAACAAAATTCAGTAAATAATACCATTGTAATGAGTTGGTTCTTAAGTAAACTTCAATGGATTTTCTCAAAATCCATAAATAAACAACAGTATAACCTAAATGTTAAGTTGGCAGTTATTGCATAAAAGGACAGAGATGTTTAAAACAAAAAGCAGAGTTCAGGAAATAGTGTTAGTGTTTACTGGATGACAGCCACAGTTTAATAGTTTATTAAGCTCCTTTTCAGTTATTATATTCCTGGAATCACAGGTGCTTCCTCTTGGTTTGCAAACTTTATTTGCCATTATGAATGTCGTAATCTTAACAGAGCTGTCAATTACTTAAGCGCTCATTCTTAATTTTCTTGTATAATGTGTGTTGCCCAAACATTGCTAAATCCTAACAGAAGCAACTCTTAACTTCTAACATAACAACAAGACTAAAACTAAAAGTTTGTATGACGAATCAAAGTATTGACAAGTTGAATATTATATAAAAGGTCATTCTCATTGAGATTTCAGACTCAAATTACTTCTGAACATATAAGTATGATAACTAGTGTTCTCTACAGGAGGCAAGTAAATATTTGTGTACCGATTAACCAGCTACTGTAGCAAAAGCTTTGGAGACCTTAGACAGTTCTCAAGACACTTTCTAGTTTTTAATGAAGTCAATCATTTACTTGCATTCTCTTTTTTTTTTTTAATGTTCTTAAAGTTGTTTTATGGATATGTATATGTAAGGCCAGGAACATCATTCAAACCATTGAGTGGCGATTAACTTAAGAGCAATCTCAGTGAAAACAGTCTATCATTTAACTCCCTAAAGTCAACTAGCATTTTAAAACTATAATTTTTCTATGACTTAGCTCTTTCCCTTCCCTACCCACTTTGTACTTTCATCATCTCTGGCCTTTGGAAGTAATTTTTTACTGTCAAGATCATTCTATATGTTCTTAAGCCTAATCCCTTTATTTCCTCAGCTCAATACAAAACTGCCTCACTTTCAGTGATACTTCTCTCTGAAACCTTTGTAGCTGAGCACTATTACTTCAGATGCAGGAAGAAAGAACTTGGATTTTCCTGGTCCCCAACTACCATTTCCAGTCCACTAATCCTTCATTAAATAACACTTTCATTTTTGAAGTTTCTGCTATCTCATTTAGAGTAGTGAGCCTCAAAGTGTGATCTGGAGACAAGCCCTACTCCAAAACTGTCTGTTACTGACATGAAACTAGTATTAGAATTCACAGTAAGCAATCAAACACTTTATGGGAATCTGACAAGATAAATTTTATGACTGTTAAACCCAATAATTTTAAACTGTATGTTTGAATTTTGTATATCTATTGAATTTTGTATATCTATTTTTTACATTTCATTTTTTGGCAATTCGTTTTTATTCTTTGTTACAAAAGCAGTAACAAATAATAAAACATCAAAAAAGCTTGAAAAAACTTTAAAATAATGGTACTTCACCACAGCTAGTTTGAGAAGCACTGATTTCGATGACTAGCTTCTCATCTGTGACACTGTGAACCACTGACCACCAAGGTTACTTTCCCATATTTTAATAGAAAATTTTCTGGGCCAGGCACAGTGGCTCATGCCTATAATCTCAGCACTTTGAGAGGCCAAGGCAGGTAGATCACCTGAGATCAGGAGTTCAAGACCAGCCTGGCCAACATCCCTACTAAAAATATAAAAAAAATTAGCTGGGCATGGTGGCAGGCACCTGTAATCCCAACTACTCGGGAGGCTGGGGCAGAAGAATTGCTTGAACCTGGGAGACAGAGGTTGCAGTGAGCCAAGATTGCATCATTACACTCTAGCCTGGGCAACAAGAGCAAAACTCTGTCTCCAAAAAAAAAAGAAAATTTTCTGCAAAAATTTAAGACAAAATTAACAGTCACACAAACAACACTCTATCCTCACATTTAACCCATTTATTTTTCTAACAAAATTAACCTTCAAATAATGTTCACAACCAGTACCATATCTTGCTCTTAGGTCTCTTTAACCCTTAACTCTGAAATTCTTGCTCTTGGATCACAGCCTTCTATTCTTCTACCTTCTTATTAAAAATACTCTTTAACAAGAGCAATATATTAGTTTCTCTTAAAAAGGATTATTTTTTGTCTGTGCTAGACCATCTGGTTCACTATTTCGGTAACACTGTCCTAAAGCACCTTTAAATTCCTTACACCAGAGACCTTGCCAACCTCAACCCAAGATAAATCCATTATAATAGAAGATAAATATATATTTTCTCCACTTTCACTGTCATCTAAAGACTGCTTGAATTGGCCGGGCACGAGGGCTCACACCTGTAATCCTGGCACTTTGGGAGGCTGAGGCAGGAGGGTCGCTTAAGCCCAGTTGGAGACCAGATTAGGCAACATAAGTAGACTTCGTCTCTACAAAAAAATTTAAAAAGTAGCTGCGTGTGGTGGCATGCATGTAGTCCTAGCTACTTGGGAAGCTGAGGCAAGAGGATCCCTTGAGTCCAGGAGGTTAAGGCTGCAGTGGGCCATGACTGTGCTACTGCACTAAAGCCTGAACAACAGAGTGAGAACCTGTCTCAAAAAAAAAAAAATTTATTATTTCCAACCTCATGTGAGATACTGTATGCTAAATGCTAATCTGTTTCATTTTCTTACCTAGATTTCTTCCACACACTACACAGTTTTACTAACCTCAAGACCCTAAATCCAACCTTCTATCTCCTAGGCTCAACAAATAAAGTATATCAAATAAGAAATAAGGGATTAAGGCTGGGCAAGCTGGCTCGCACCTGTAATTCCAGTACTTTGGGAGGCCAAAGCAGGTGGATCACCTGAGATAGAGAATTCGAGATCATCTTGATCAACATAGAGAAACCCTGTCTCTACTAAAAATACAAAATTAGTCAGGCATGGTGGCACATGCCTGTAATCCCAGCTACCTGAGAGGCTGAGGCAAGAGAATTGTTTGAATCCAGGAGGCAGAGGTTGTGGTGAGCCAAGATTGTGCCATTGTACTCCATCCAGGGACACAAGAGCGAAACTCTGTCAGGAAAGAAAGGAAAGGAAGGGAAAGGGAAAGGGAGAAAGGGAGGAAGGGAGGAAGGAAGGGAAGGATTAAACATAAACTTCTCTGACCTCATCTCTCTTCATTTCTAAATATAGCCATATATTCATTGGTTATTACTCTTGTACTTGACTGAGTTCATTTCTCCCTGCCTTCTCTAAGTCTTTGCCAAATCAAGAATTGTCTCTAGCTACACTCATTTTTTTTTTCATTTTCTCCTCTTCCTTAGAATTTGTCCTTTATCTTAATTACCAAAATTATCTTGAAGATAATTTATATTTCAAGGTAAAGCATTCACATGTGAACACTGAGTATTTGTGTTTCACGTGAATGCTCACCAAAAGTAACCATAGCAGAGGAGGGCTTTAATAATCAAATGGACAGTATGATCCATTTTGTGGATACCAGTCAGCCTATTTTCCCAGACATTCCTGTCACTCCTCAATGAGCTCATGAACACTGTAAACATGATGGCAGGCATGGAAGTTCTGTAGGGGCTCGGCAACACGGATTTCCAATCACCAATGTTGACCTAGATACAGCCCCTCCTAAGTCCCCAGTCTGCCACCAGTAGAGATCAGCACTGAGCTCCCAACATAGCACCATTCCTTGGGCAATCATCCAGGGGAATAATGGCAGGGTGATTACACTGGACCATTTCCATTACAGAAGGGATTGTGCTCTCTTCTTATTGCAATAGACACTTCCTCTGGATATGGATCTGCCTTCCCTGCATACAATGCTTCTGTCAAAAAAAAAAAAAAACTGTCTGTGAACTTACAGAATGCCTTTAACTTCCACCATGGTATCCTACAGAGCATTGCTTCTGATTCAAGAACTCACTTCATGGTGGATATATGAGCAATGAACCAGTGGTCAAGGAATTCATTAGTCTTATCATGTTCCCCATCATCCTGAAGGAGTCAGCTTGACAGAATGGCAAAATTATCTTTTGGAGACCTGGTTACAGTGCCAGCTAAGTGGCAGTACCTTGCAGGACTGGGTAAGAGTCTCCAAAATAATCTATGTACTCTGTATCAGAGTCTATTATACAATGCTTTTTTACCCATAGCCAGGATTCATGGGTTCAATAATTAAGGGATAAAAATAGGAATAACTCCATTCACTTTTATCCCTAGTGATCCACTAGCAAAATATTTGCTTCCTATCTCTGCAAATTAAGATTCTGTTAATTCAAGCAACTTAGTTCCAAATGGAGAAAATCTTTCGTGGGAGGACATAATATGGATACCACTTATCTGGAAGCTGAAATTACCACATGGAATTCCTCATGCCTTTGAATCAAGAGTTGAGGAAGGAGGTCACTATACTGACTGGGATCACAGAGCCTCACTATCAAGAGGAAACTGGGTTGCCACTATCCAATGGGGGTAAGGAAGAATACATGTGGAATACAGGAGAACCCCTAGGGCATCCCTTATATTAGTATTATATATCTATTCATATCTAGTGAAAATATCATTTTAAAATGAGAATAAAATGAAGGCATTCATATAAATGACAACTGGATTCAACAACAGCAGATATAGTATTAGAAAAAAGAGACTAAGGATAAAAGGAGAAGAAAGAAAAACAAGGAAAAGAAAGGAAGAGGAGGAGAAAAAGGAAAACAGCAAGGAAGAAATGAAAGGAAAGGAGAGAGAAAGAAAGGGAGGAAGAAAGAAAAGAAATAAAATGCTAAAAGATAGTTATTTAAGGAAAATAACAAAATTGAAATTTATTCCAACATGAAGAAACAAAGTGAATTTAAAATAAATGTGTAGATAAAAGAGTATATTTTTGCTTCTCAGAATTTCTTTGAAAGCAATTTTTTATTTGAAGCAAAATGGATATAAAATATATGTCAACATATCAAAAAGATGAGGGCAAATGGAATTTTGCTGCTTAGAGAGTCTTACAATTTAAACCATGTAGTGCATTATTAATTTGAAGCAGATTGTGGTAAGTGAAATAAATAGATATATCATGGATTGAAAAACTAAAAATTATTAAGATGTCAGTTTCCCTCTGTTCTGGTGATCTATAGATGCAACACAATGCCAATCATAACCCCATCAAGTGTCTTGTAGAAATTAAAAATCTGACTCTCATAGGAAAATGCAAAGAACCTAGAATAACCAAAACAACCTTCTAAAACAAGTTGGAAGACTTTCAATGCTTGTCTTAGAAATTTACAGTAATTAATGCAGTGTGACATTGGCATAAAGATAGACAAACAGATCATTAGAACAGAACAGCACATCCATAAACAGACACACACTTACATGGTCAATTTTTTTCAATGGCACAAAAGCCACTTAATGGGGGGAAATTATCTCTCAACAAATAATGCTGAAACAACTGGATATTCACCTGTTTAAAAGAAATAAACTTCAATCTTTATCTCACCACCATACATGACAATTAACACAAAATAAATCACAGTTAAAAGTAAAAACTAAAACATTAAAGCTTGTAGAGGAAAACATAACTGTCAGCTTTGCAATCTTGAAAACAGGTGTCATCAAAATTTAAAACTTTTTCCCATCAAAACATGGTATTAAGAAAATGAATAAGCAAGCAAAAACTGGGAGAAAGTATTTTAATACATATATCTGACAACAGACTTCATATAGAACACATGAAGAACCACAGATCAATAATAAAAAGTCAAATCACCCAAAATTAAAATGGGCAAAAGACATGAACAGATGTTTCAATAAAGAAAATATTTGAATGGCCAATAAGTATCTGAACAAGTTCATAACAGCATTAGTCACTGAAAAGTGCAAATTAAAATCACAATGATATACCAATATATATCTACTAAAATAGCTACAATTAAATGCACCGACAATAACAAGTGTTGAGTAGTATGTGAAGCAACCAGAACTTCAGTAAATTGCTTCTAAGAATGTAAAATAATATAGCCACTTCCACATAAAATGTGCTGATTTCTTTTAAAAATAAATACATCCCTATCTTACAATGCAGCAATTCCACTCTTAGGTATTCAACCAAGAAAATAAAAATGTATTTCCACAAAAAGACCTATATGAGAATTAGCATAGCAATCTCAATAATAATAGATAAAAACCAGACAAATCTAAATGTCCACCAACAGGAGAACGAACAACAAATGCATATTACACAAAGAAGTATTACTTATCAATAAAAGGGACAAAATTACTGACAGGTAAATATCACAAATATCTTGCTGATACTACACAATACCACTTACATGAAATTCTAGAATAAGCAAAACACATCTGTAATTTTAAAAAATCAGAGAAGTTGTTTGGGTGGGGCAGAGAAGGTTGATAGAGAAGAAATATGGCTATGAAAATGTGTATATCTTTATAAGGATGTGGTTACATGGGTATATAAATTTGTCAGAACTCATCTAATTGCCAGTTTAATATTTATGTATTTCATTTGTGCAAGTAAATTTTACCTGAAATCAAAATTGCGAACAAATAAAAATTAAACATATTAACAGTTAAAACTTTCTGAATTTTCAACAATTGTTAAAACCAAAATAACAAAAGCATTTATAAAAATCTCTAATATACTTATAATTTTGATGAACATATTTACTGAGAAAGTTTCTAGATAAATTATTGTCTTAAAGTATATTTTATTTCATATTTCAATCTGATTATATGATTATTATAATTTTTACCACAATGGGCTACGTTAGTATTACTAATGAGTTCATATAACTTTGGAACTTTTTTCAAGGGACTGTAACACTGAAACAGGCTACTAGTAACAAGAAGAACCATTTTCCTCTGAATCTTTTCAGGGTTTTTACATTAAATATTTAAATTAATTCCAGAAAGTGGTTTGGGAGTGTGATCTTTTATGATCCTAGAGCTTAGGATTATGACAGATGAGTCAAGTAGCAATTAATCAAACAAACCTGTATGCAAATGCCCAAGCACAGCCATAGAGTCATTTTCAAAACAAGAGTGAAGGCCTGAATATATTATGTTGAGAATGCATGTTTTATTTCATATTGTCCTGACAATTTGGACTGAAGACAAATATCTTGCTTTGAATGGTATATTCAGATATCTTAATATTCCTCTTAGATTATTTGTAGAATCACAGCAGATAATTTTCTAGCTACTTGGTTGCATGTATTTGTGTTTTTGAAAATTCCGTGTAAATATAATCCATTAAAGTGTTAGTTAAAAGTTTTACATATTTTTATAATCAGAGATATACTGAAGAAATAAAACCATGGAAATTTGAATTTGTGTGCACAATTTATGCGTACAAAATTTTATGAAGCTATATGTAGCTTCCTAAGAATACTACTAGAAAATTTTTAGTTCCCTTCATAAAATGGATCTTTAGAATAAAGATGGTTTCATGCCAAAAAGTTTATAATATAGGCTCCCCAATATTTAGAGAGTTCCATATTTTATAAAAATCTCTAAGTATTGGGGAGCCTATATTATAAACTTATGTTCATAATGTTCATGGTTCATAATGAGTTCATAATGAGTTCATGGCTCAAATTCACATTTCTTGTAATCCTGCCCAACCTGCAACTTGAAGAACACTGCCTATTCTGGAAAGGCAGGATAGGTTTACTATGACACTAAATGACAACAAAGAAAAAAATGGTGATGATGTACTTAATATGCTCTATTATACTTTTAAGTAGTATTTATAATGCTGGTAAAGACTAATTTTTAAAGAAATATTTCAAATATTTTGATATTTTATGCATCTTAAGATGGTAAGGCTATAGGTAGAGTTTTAGAAGTATTATGCTGAAATGCAAAATCATCATTCCATAGTAATAACTTATAAGGGTTAGCACAGAAATAACAGACAAACAGAGAGCCAAATCATGGACAAACTCCCATTCACAATTGCTACAAAGAGAATAAAATACCTAGGAATACAACTAACAAGGGATGTGAAGGACCTCTTCAAGGAGAACTGTAAACCACTGCTCAAGGAAATAAGAAAAGACACAAACAAATGGAAAAACATTCCATGCTCATGAATAGGAAGAATCAATATTATGAAAATGGCCATACTGCCCAAAGTAATTTGTAGATTCAATGCTATTCTTACCAAGCTACCACTGACATTCTTTACAGAATTAGAAAAATCTACTTTAAATTTCATATGGAATCAAAAAAGAACCCATACAGCCAAGACAATCCTAAGCAAAAAGAAAAAAGTTGGAGGCATTATACTACCTGACTTCAAACTATACTACAAGGCGACAGTAACCAAAACAGCATGGTACTGGTACCAAAACAGACATATATAGACCAGTGGAACAGAACAGAGGCCTCAGAAATAACACCACACATCTACAACCATCTGATCTTTGACAAACCTGACAAAAACAAGCAATAGGGAAAGAATTCCCTATTTAATACACGGTGCTAGGATAACTGGCTAGCCATATGCAGAATGCTGAAACTGGATCCCTTCCTTACATCTTATACAAAAATTAACTCTGATGGATTAAAGATTTAAATGTAAGACCTAACACCATAAAACCCTAGAAGAAAACCTAGGTAATACCATTCAGAACATAGCCATGGGCAAGGATTTCATGACTAAAACAACAAAAGCAATGGCAATAAAAGCCAAAATTGACAAATAGGATCTAATTAAACCAAAGAGCTTCTGCACAGCAAAAGAAACTCTCATCAGAGTGAACAGGCAACCTACAGAATGGGAGAAAATTTTTTGTGATCTTTCCATCTGACAAAGGGCTAATATCCAGAATCTACATGGAACTTAAACAAATTTACAAGAAAAAAACAAACAACCCCATCAAAAAGTGGGGAAGGACATGAAGAGACACTTTTCAAAAGAAGACATTTATGTGGCCAACAAACATATGAACAAAAAGCTCATCATCACTTGTCATTAGAAACATGCAAATCAAAACCACAGGCAGATACCATCTCATGCCAGTTAGAATGGTGATGACTATTAACCCTGCATTAATGCATTAATCATAAGGAGAAAACAATGACAAATTAGGCTTCACTAAAATTAAGAATATTTGCCATCAAAAGACAGGATTCAGAGAATAAAAATGCAGGCCACAGACTGTACAAATATATGTGAATTACATAAATCAATAAGAAAAACAAATTTAATACTGGGCAATAACTTCAAAGAGATATTTCACAAAAGAAGATACCAAAATGTCCAAAAAACATATAAAAAGGTGCTAACATCATTAGTCATTAGGGAAACAAAAAATACAAGATAAATCCACAATGAAAGATGACTATACACCCATCAGAATGATTGACATTAAAATTAGCAATGATACCAAGTATTAACTCTTACAACCTAGAGAAACTCACATACATTGCTGCTGTAAACTGGTACAACCTTGGAAGAACATTTGGCGTTACTTAATAAAACTAAACCTATGATTCAAGGATGTGCCTGTATATGTATCAAAAGAAATAAATGCTTAAGTCCATGAAAAGATAAGAAAAGAATATCTATAATAATTCATTCATAATAGGTTAAAAACGAAAACAATCTAAATTTCTGTCATCTGTTTAATATGTAAATAAATCATGGCATATTCATACCATAAAACATCACACCACAGTGAAAAACATACATTATTAATAATTATTAACAATACAGATCAACATACAGTAGTAACATTGGGTGACAGAAATTAGACACAGTAGTATATGACATATGATTCCTTTTATATGAAGTTTTAAAACATGCAAATTGACCTATGGGGACAGAAGTAAGAAAAGTGATTATCTTCGGTGAGGAATTCTGACTGGAAAGAGACAAGAAGGAGCCTCCTGGAGTACTAGCAATGTTCCATACCTTGATCTAGGTGTTGCTTACATGGGAGCATACATATATAAAAATTCATCAAATCCTTCACTTGAGATTAGTTCAGTTCAGGTTATACCTCTATTTGCAAAAATACAAGCTTCCATAGCTTTCATATGTATTCCTCTCATTATTTTTCTTGTTTAGAACCTCATCTCTTGCCTCAATTATAATACGTTCCTATTATAATTGGTCTCCTCATACTTATATCACTCAAGGAACTTTATAAAGTCTTACCCAGAAATCCTCCTCAAGAGTAGCACTTTCTGCATTTTCAGAAACTGAAAAGCTGCAAGTTCCACATTGCCTAGAGAATAAACTGTACATTTCTTAGCATTTTATCCACTTAAAATCCCCAAATAAAATTTCAAATAATATTTCTAGGTATAACTTTTCTAAGAAGGCTACTGAACTCCCATTTACAACTGCTACCAAAAAAATACCTAGGAATAAAACTTACAAAGGATGTGAGGGACCTCTTCAAGAAGAACTGTAAACCACTGCTCAAGGAAATAAGAAAGGACATAAACAGAAGGAAAAACATTCCATGCTCATGGTTAGGAAAAATCAATATTGTGAAAATGGCCATACTGCCCAAAGTAATTTATAGATTCAATGCTATGCCCATCAAGCTACCATTGGCTTTTTTCACATAATTAAAAAAAAAACACCATAAACTTCATATGGAACCAAAAGAGAGCCCGCATAGCCAAGACAATCCAAAGCAAAAAGAAAAAAGCTGGAGGCATCATGCTACCTGACTTCAAACTATATTACAAAACTACAGTAATTAAAAACATCATGGTACTGGTAACAAAACAGAGATATAGATTAATGGAACAGAACAGAGGCCTCATAAATAATGCCACACATCTACAACTATCTGATCTTTGACAAACCTGACAAAAGCAAGCAATGGGGAAAGAATTCCCTATTTAATACCTGGTGCTGGGATAACTGGCTAGTCATATGCAGAAAGCTGAAACTGGATCCCTTCCTTACACCTTATACAAAAATTAACTCTAGATGGATTAAAGATTTAAACATAAGACATAACACCATAAAATCCTGGAAGAAAACCTAGGCAATACCCTTCAGGACACAGGCATAGGCAAGGACTTCATGACTAAAACACAAAAGCAATGGCAACAAAAGCCAAAATAGACAAATGGGATCTAATTAAACTAAAGAGCTTCTGCACAGCAAAAGAAACCATCGCTAGAGTGAACCGGCAACCAACAGAATGGGAAAAAAATTTTTGTGATCTATCCATCTGACAAAGGGCTAATAACCAGAATCTATAAAAAACTTCAACAAATTTACAAGAAAAAACAACCCCATCAAAAAGTGGGTGAAGGATATGAATGGACACTTTTCAAAAGAAGACATTCATGCAGCCAACAAACATATGAAAAAATGCTCATCATCACTGGTCATTAGAGAAATGCAAATCAAGACCACAGGCAGATACTATCTCATGCCAGTTAGGATGGCAATCACTAAAAAATCAGGAGACAGATTCTGGAGAGGATGTGGAGAAATAGGAACACTTTTACACTGTTGGCGGGAGTGTTTATTAGTTCGACCATTGTGGAAGACATTGTGGCGATTCGTCTATGATCTAGAACTAGAAATACAATTTGACCTAGCAATCACAGCAATCTAAGTATATACCCAAAGGATTATAAAACATTCAATTATAAAGACCCATGCACACGTATGTTTATCGTGGCACTGTTTACAATAGCAAAGACTCGGAACCAACCCAAATGCCCATCAATTACAGACTGGATAAAGAAAACGTGGCAAATATACACCACGCAATACTATGTAGCCATAAAACAGGATGAATTCATGTCCTTTGCAGGGACATGGATGAATCTGGAAACCATCATTCTCAGCAAACTCACAAAGAACAGAAAACCAAACACCACATGGTCTCACTCATAAGTGAGTGTTGAATAATGAGAACACATGGACACAGGGAGGGGAACATCACACATCGGGGCCTGTTGGTGGGGAAAGTGTGGTAGGAGAGGGATAGCAGGGGGTGGAGATTGGGGAGGGCTAACATTAGGAGAAATACCTAATGTAGATGACAGAGGGATGGAGGAAGCAAACCACCGTGGCACATGTATACCTATGTAACAATCATGCATGTTCTGCACATGTACCCCAGAACTTAAAGTATAATAATAATTAAAAAAAGATAACAACAAAAAAGAAATATATGTTTATTTCTTAATGTTTATATTCTTTAGATCATCCTTTTCATTCCTAGGAATTTTCCTTTAGGAAAAAAACATGGATATACATAAAAATTTAGTTACAAAAATGTTCCCATTCCCAAAACTGTCAATGGCAGGTAAGTTAAATAAATCTTAACATGCCCACATTATCAAAGTACGAGGCTTGGTGCAGTGGCTCATGCCTATAATCTCAGCACTTTGGAAGACAGAAGGGGGTAGATCACTTGAGCCCAGGAGTTTAAGACAGCCTGGGCAACATGGTGAAACCTTCGTCTCTAAAAAAATATTAAAAAATCAGCCTGGTGTGGTAGTGTGTGCCTATTGCCCCAGCTACTTGGAGGCTGAGGCTGGAGGATCACCTGAGCCTGGGAGGTTGAGGCTGCAGTGAGCTGAACCAGAGCTATGATCACACCACTGCATTCCAGCCTAAGTAACAGAATGAGACTCTGTCTCAAATAAATAAAGTAAAATTATGAGAATACCTAACAAAATGTCAAATCAATGTGAAAAACCAGGCTACAAAGTAGTACATACAATATAATATGCATTGAAAAAAGACAATGTACATATAACTATGTCTAGGAAGTGAGTTTGGAGACATTTTTTTCCTTCTTTTCGCTGATCTGTACTTTCTAAAGTTATACATACTTTCAAAAAGCTGTAAAAATTTCACAATAAGAAAAAACATGTAATTACAATAGATGACCTATCAACAATATATTTTAGCAAGATGTACTGAAAAAACATGCATAAGCAAATAATTATATGATAGGAAAGCAAATTAACAAACTGACAAGGGAAAAATCAATGAAAATTTTACTGCCACTATAATTAAGAATATCATATATGTTTCCTACTTTTCCTGAAAAATGAAACTTCAAATGTTATGCTTTATTTTCCTTATGAGTATAACTTTTTTTGTCAGATTTCTAGTATTTTAACTTATCATTACTTTGTATCTATTATATGCTATACACTATGTTAATTATAAGAAACACAAAGTGAAGACAACACTAAAAAGGAGAGAGTAAGACACTAGGATATTTGATTATGTCCTCTGCTAAAGGGAAAAGACAACTTTGAAGGTTTCATCATTGGGCAGAATTCTAGGTATGTTCATCAAGTGGATTGTTAGCGTATGCTGCACTTCCTAATCTCAATCTGCTTTTTTCAAAGTGACTGCTGGTTATGTAGATGCCAAGTGAGGAATTCATAACCAAGCCAGGAATGTTCTAGGACCCATTTCTGAAACTTGAAATATGTGTCATTATATTATCTTTGCAGGCCTTAATTTCTGTACTTGTTACAATATGGAGGAAATTCCTTGCAAGTTTTAAATTCATATTTTTCCTTAGATATGCTTCCTCTCTTTAACCACTTCTGAATCTGGCTTACTGTGTGATAAAATACGTATCATTTAGTGTTTATTTTTTCCTATACATCCATATAAAAATTACACAGAAAAATATCTGGAAATCACTAACCTTAATAATTGTTAATACATCGAAAATCTTTATTTCAAGTGCCTTTTTCTCTTGACTGCAACTCACTATAGCGCAATTATTTGACAAACCAAGAATTCCAATACATGAGCTTACCAATTTTTTACTATCCAGGACCTTGCCTTCTGTAATACTGTGGTATTACTCTCCTCAGTTTCTTTCTACATGCCTCATCACTCCTCTACCTCTTTACATAAGGGAGAGTCCATGGTGAGGGAGAGAGTGTGTTTCATTGCTATAATAACTCTCTGGTCCCTCACCCATTAAAATCTCCCATGTAGTTAAAATCAAGTATCTACTATACCATACTACACTCAAGATTGGAATACTGCTAAAAGAAATCACTCAATTTCACAGACAGGTTTTTAAAAATCTAACTACCGTAATTCTTAAATGTGCATTAAATGTGCATTCAGCTCTGCCTGGCAATCCTGCATTTCTCTAGTTATGTTCATTTATATACAAACAAACAAAAGAAATATTTCAAACTGTCCATACTTTATAAATCTTCACCACCATCCACTAATCCACTGAAAATCTAAATTAATCTAACATTTTAGTAGAGAATGACACTGCACCCCTAACTTCCCATTACTAAATTTATCAACTTGCCAGCATCTGTATCTATTCAAGCTCTTCACAGACATCTGTTAGAATGAAAGTAGTTTCCCTGTTCCTAACAAAAGCCAATTCCTACACTTATGTTCTAGAACCTATTTCCTATCCATTTACTCATCTACTCCAAGACTTGGTACTGCATTATCTTTTTTATCCCTTGAAACATCACTTTTCCTTTTTTCTGGTTCATTTGTTTTTAAACAGAAGCATGTAGTTAGAAAAAAGTAAAGTAGAAAAGGCAGAGCACATGGGTGCAAATACAGGCAGGCTGGTAGATGAAATGGCTGGGGACATGCAGAAGTTATCTTTTTAACTGGGAGGAGAAGTTGGGTAACTACAGAGAAAGAAGAGATAAAATAGTCCTCTAGAGGGAAGAGTGAATAGACAAGCAAAAGGCAAGAAGTTGCCAGGCAACAGTGAGAACCTACTTGAAGATATTAATAGTTGGTCATGGATTTAAGGTAATTTCATTCAGTAAATTTGTGTGATTTTTCTCCTGCCTTATAAAGCTGTGAAGATACAAAGCAGAAAGATTCATTTAACTAGATTTGATTTTGCTGGGTGAGTAGGACAAAGGAAGAGGGGGCCAAGAAAAATAAGGTTATATTATATGCAAGTTGGTGATAATTATAATGGGCAATGGAATTTAAGCTAGATGTGTGTGGGGGGCGGAGTAAGGACATAAGGGGTTTGAGGGATAAAAAAAGAGTAAGATCAATAGAAATAAGTTAAAGCCAGGCACAGTGGCTCACACCCATAATCCCAGCACTTTCAGAGGCTGAGGTAGGCGGATCACTTGAGGTCAGGAGATGAAGACCAGCCTAGCCAACATGGCAAAACCCTGTGTCTACAAAAAATACAGAAAAATTAGCTAGGTGTGGTGGTGCACATCCGTAGTCCCAGTTACTTAGGAGGCTGAGGCAGGAGAATTACTCGAACCTCGAAGGCGGAGACTGAAGTGAGCCAAGATTGCACCACTGCACTCCAGCCTGGGTCACAGAGCAAGACTGCTTAAAAAAAAAAAAAAAAAAAGAAAGAAAGAAAAAGAAAAAGAAATAAATAAGTTGAAAAATTGATAGAGTCAGAGTTCTAGAGTGAGTGAGCTGGAAAGACAGTAGCTGGTAGTCAGAAAGTGGGAGGCCTGACATTGAGACTCAGAATGATCAGGAACAGAGTATAAACACAGAGTAGATGGCAGATATTGTGTGCAGCACACAAGGACTAAAGCAGAGAAATTCTAGGAAATAAGAGGCTATAATTTTTGAAAGGATTGTCTACACAGGATTTACAGCACCAAGAATTATGACATGAGTAGGCTAAAGAAACAAACATTGGAATAGGTCCAAAAATCTTAACAAAACAAGGGAAGTGACATAGAAGTGTGCACATGACTACAACAATAGTGTGTACTGGGTAGTATAGTCTGATGCATGAGTTTCAAAGCTGGAGGTGTTCAGGGAGTTAAAAAGACATTGATCTGAAAACAATAACAAGGCTGAATATGGTGGCTCATACCTGCAAACCCAACACTTTGGGAAGTCGAGGCAGGAGGATCACTTGAGGCCAGGAGTTCAAGAGCAGCCTGGGAAACAAGGTGAAACCTCATCTTCATTTAAAAAAGTAAATAAATAAAAACAACAATGAGAAAAATCCTCTAAGCTCAGTGGTATAACTGGTATGAGAGAGAGCACAGCCACTACTTCAAAGAACTGCACTGGAAGCAGTGGCCTGAGGGAGGTAATCAGGTTTCGGGTAGAACAAGAAGGTGTAAGTGAAATTCAGAAAAAAATACATAAATAATTTTGATCTATTAATCATTGTTTACTAAAAGGTACTGAATTAGGCAATGGGAATAAAACAGTAATACAGACATAATCTCAGCCCTCAGAAAACTGCAGCTTAAGCAAGAAGTCCCATATACAAGTGATTAATTGAACGAATATAACGAAATTTCTATAACAAGTTAGCATGTTATAAAACAAGTTTAATTTTATGAAGAAATGAGACTGCACTCAATTTTATATAAAATGAGGTTGCAAATTTTGAACAGCAGTATAATAAAATACATAATTATTTTAATATAGCTAATCATTGTGGTATTAATTATGTGCTAAAATGTAGTATGTATTAAGAATATCTGGGCCAAAGTCATTTTTTAATGGTTAAAAAAATAGAGGAAAATGGTAAGTATATGCTTTTACAGATACATGCAGAGTTACCTTAGACAAGGCAGCATCCCGTTCTTCTATTAGTGCACTCATTTCTTCTGCAGTTATTCTCATTTTACATTCTTTGGTCTTGTAGATTCTATCCACAATTATAGCTCCATTCTTCTGAATAGCTATCCCTGTGTCTGCATTGTTTATTCTGTTCAGTAATTCCTGTAATGTCTACCAACACCATTATATGTTAGTCAGACATGAAGTTTTAATATATTTTATTTAATATAGGGTTTTAATTAATAGGCACATGTGAATTGTAAATTGACTGAGTGAAGTTATTGAATTTTCATATTGCAGCAAAGATGTACATTATTAGTGTGTCAATTCTTCTTTTTCCCACATCTTAGTTCTTGAAACCCACTCAATTGAACTTAAGCCTCTAAGATATAAGACTGACATCAAGAAATCTCCTCAGAGAATGGCTTACCATGTCATTTTCTTCAGGGTTAATATTTTCTAGCCTAGAAAAAAGGAACACAGAAAGCCTGATCAGTAGCATTTCCTTAGTGCAGCAAAATGAGTTCGCTTTTTAAATCTTTAGAACCTCAAGTAATTTCATTCGACTAGTCTTTAGAGTCAACCATGACACTGAACATATTAAAGTGCCACCTGCTCGACTCCATCTTTCAATAATGCTCCATATCTTCTGCACTGACTTCAGACTGTTAAGTTATTAATGTTTACTGCTATATATGACTACAAGGATCAATTGTTCATATGTGCTTAGATGAAGAAAGTTCCCCAGTGATAAAAGCACTCATTCTCATCATTATATTTATTCCTGGACTTTCCATTTTTATCAGAAACTGTATTTCCTCTCTTTTTTTGGACATCATCATAAGTAAAACAAGGCAAGTATTTTTATTACAAAGTTTAACTATGTTCCCTCAAAAGCAATGACAAATAATTACACTAAATTTGAAGTGAAAAATCTCTTGCTGTTACCTATTTGTTATTATAACACAAATATATAGGAAGGCTGACCAAAATTGTACCACGTTTTTAGATGACTAATGAATGTTATTTTCTTCTTCCTAATATATATAGAATTATTCAACATAAAGACAAAAAATACAAATTGGCTCCCCTCAGAAATGCATTTTGTCTTATAAGAGTCATAGTGGTTCCTGAAATGTTTACTGATGTTGAGAAATTGAAGAAATGCAGTAAAGGTAAAGAAAGCAGTTTTAAATTACATAGAAAATGTCTATAATATAATTTAGGAAACCATTTAAAGTAAGTAAATTAAAAGAAAATTTGTAATATGTGTTAGTGAAAAGGTATAGATTCTAGAAAGGATCTCAATTATTTTAAAATTACACTAAAAAGTTTAGATAACCAAGTTGCTGTTTTCTCAAGTCTTCCCCCATTTCTTTGCTTCTATGATTTAACATTTACCATAAAAGAGGATACTAGCCAAAGATAATAGAAGACACCTAATAAATATGCCACTGAATGGTTCCAAACTTCACAACTGGATAAAATTGCTACACTCATGGAAAAGTAGTATTTTTAGAACATAGTATTTTAACAGAAAAAAATATACATATATATATATTAAAAAGCTATTTCTAGACATACTTAAATAGTATAAGTTAACATGAATGTATAGTAATTTTAAGTTGTATATAATTAAATGTGTCTCAAGCTACTAATGTCCACTTAGGTTTACATTTAAAAAAGTGCAACTACTTTCATCTTTTATCTTTTTTATTCAAAATAAATGAACAATTTTCAAAGATGCTGCCTAACAAAAGTTTGTTCTACAAAAATTGTGAGGATAAACACTTCTTTTCATCTCAATTGAAAAACATAAAAGTATATAATAATATTCTTACATTTATTATCATAGTGAAAATATTTGAAGAAAACTAGTAGCACTTAACCAGCAGTAACTGGTTGGCTAAATACAATTTCTAAAGAAGTTATATGTGGTGAGAAATACTTATCTTTTACTGCCATTCTTTTCAGGTAAAATCAAAGTAAGACCTAATTACGGCAGCTATCCAATAAAATTCAATTTAAATGCTTACAAACTTCACAATTACCTTATTAAACTTGATAGTTTAAAATGTGAACAGATACATGATAATTAAACATTTACATTGGTAAATTCCTCTGGAACCTTTGCAACAACAAAAGACATTTAGTTACCAAGGTTATAAATCTCTATTTTTAGCTTCAAAGAATTATATATGACCAGGAGAGAAACAACAGCAGGTTACCTAATCTATATATTCCAAATAATCAACATACACAAAAAACGTGTATGGAATTTCTATGTAATGTTTATAGGCTGTCTTCAGGCATTGCAATGTAAACCATTACTGTAAGAAGAGAAAGATGAAGAGTTCAAATGTTTCATATTAATATCTTTCAGTAGGAAAGGTTTAAGATAATTGTATTTAGTCTAATATTAAAATTCCCTACTAATAATTTAAACATTTGTAAAAAATCAGAATTAAAAGTTCTTATCAAAGGCTATTCCAGATCCCTGGCACATCAATTTAGAATTCAGACTTTAAATAATTTGTGTGATTGCTGTTGAAAGCACATAATAAACAGTGACTTGACATTTTCTTATAAATTATTTTAAATTATGTTTTTGGTAAGGCTACTGTGCTAGGTCTGACACACAAGATGTAAGTGAGCCAAGTCAGCCACTTAGCATTTGGATCTCAATCTAGCTTTGTTATAATTCTTTATAATTGATGTAAGTATAGTGATAAATGGCCATTAAAAGAAAAATATAACTTTAGTCAAAATGAAAAAAATGAATAATTCAAGATTTGAAAATCTACATAGATGCAAGTAACTTTCTCTACTTGTGTCTCTTTAAAAGTTTCAGGAGATATCACAGATACCAAAGATAGATTATATCATAATTTAGTCTCGACTAGAATACATAGAGCAGGTATCAGCCAAGTTTTTCTGTAAATGGCCAAATACTAATTATTTTAGGCTTTGCTGTATGCTCTCTATCATAGTTACTAAATTCTGCCTCTGTAGTACAAAAGCAGCCATACACAATACTTAAGTGAACAAGTGTAGGTGTATCCCAATAAAACTTTATTTACAAAATAGGAAGCAGGCTGGATTTCAACATAAGTTCTTAGTTTGCAAATCCTTGATACAGTGTTGGAAAATGAGACTAGCTCTTTGATGTTTGCGCTGTAAGTGCCAATTTAGAATAATTTTCTAAGCCAAATCATTCAATATCTAGTTTAAGATTAAAAACCAACAAAAATAATTTTCAGAAAATGAAATTCAGGTCTACAATAAGTATATCACATACTGTGTCACTTAAAACAACACAAAACTTAGACAACTTGCCTTTTCAGAAAAGAGGTGATTTGAAATAACTACACATGGCTTTCAATTTTCTATTTAAAATTACTTTGGGGAAGGTACCAATGTTTACTAGTATTATGTACAACACATAACATGTTATTGATCTAAATAAAGACTTAAAATAATAGTTGGTGTTATATGAAATACATCTGATGAACTATAAATTATATCTCATTAATATAAGGTTTACAATTAGACAAAAGAATTCCAATCTTTTGTAAACTTTAAATTATGCCTACAACAGTCTAACTTGACATAGTCATGATAATCAGTAAGAATTTTGCTGAAGTAAATGTCTATGGGCTCAAGTTTCAATTGATTTCCTATAGCATGCAATTTCTGACTGACAACCTTGCACTCTAAGTGAAAAGATTCATGCATGAAATGTCGCATTTCTTGATTTATCCCTAAATCAGTCAATATCACCTTTTTCCTTTCTGAAACTAGTCATTCACCTTGTTAAATCCTAAGATTCAAATGTTGACCTCAAATGATAAAAAAATTTCAAATTTTTCTGAAAATTCTAATTTGTTTGCTTTTATTCTAATAAGAAAACTCTGATTTGTTTGCTTTTATTCTCTCTCATTCTCTACATACCACATTTAACATGTTAAAAAAAATACCAATGATAGCAAAGAGACTGAAAAAAACGTTTCACGATCTGAAAAGCTAAAATACACAAATATGAACATGTATAATAGTATGTAAATGTAAGCAATTTTAACTTGAATCCTTTTTATTTTTTCCCCCTAGTTTTGGATAAAAGCCAAAAAAGAAAGAGAAAAAGCATTAAAGATCCAAGGGGTAATGAAAAGCAAAGAGGCAGAATAAGACAAAGCAGACACTGTAACAGAGACACAATGTAGATCAGAAGTAGGAAAGCAGATGAGAGAAAAAAGATGACAAGAAGATTATAGAAAGCAAGAAATTAAAAATTTTTTAAAAATATGTGAAACAATTTATATAATTTTATCCTATACTCAATGCCCTCAAAAACACCTTTCAGTCAAGCAAAACAGTTATGAATTTGTCCTGTTATCAAGATGTAGTCCAAAACACACTCTTGAAGGTTCAGAACCTATAGATTCAGCAGAAGAGAAGGGAACTTCACAGAACCATCTCAAACTATACTGACTTCATATTCTTTGTTGTTGTTGTTTTTCTTGCTTGGTATGTGCGGCCTTCCCTGACTCTTTCCCCTACCTGAACTCCTAGACTTTGATACAAAAGGAGTCCCTCTTATAAGCTGTTTCTAGAAATAAAAAATTCTTTAAATTAACTGTTAATTGTTTTAAGTATTTATATGATTACTTATGTACTTAACTCAATTTGACCATAATGCTGTGTTCCCCGCAACTAGGACTGTACCTGACACAGTATATACTCAATAAATATTTACTGAATGAATTAATTAATTAAAAGAAAAAGCTGGGAATTGAATGCATTCCTTTTTGCTCACTCCCATTCTTCCCTTAATAGTAATGCTGTAAAGGACAATATGAAAAGGATTTTGCCTCAAAGAATACTAATTTCAATATATTTTAATAAAAACTGTAACAAATATATGTATAAAGTAGATATTCAATGAAGGATAAAAATAGGGAAGAATGTTAGGCTCAATTTAAACATATTAGTTAAAGAGATAGAATAAACCAAGTAAGAGATCAGTTTAACAGGAGTTCTGAGGAAGAAGTTTTGGCTTGGATATATAGGCAGATGGTTGTAACACTGATCAAGATAGGAGATAAAGGAGGAGAATCAGGTTTCAAGAATGAATTAGTAAGTTTCATTTTGGATATGCTAAGTTTGAGTTCCTTGTGTAAATCTGAGGTAGACATTCTGACAATTTGTAATTGACTGACTTTAAGTCTTTGGCCAAGTAGTCTAGCCCTCTAAGCTTTTTCATCTATAAAACATGAATATACCTACTTCAAAAGAGTTGTGACATTTTATGAAAAACTGATTTGTTGTCTTCTGTAGGTAAATTTGATTGTTTTAAAGCATGAAAAATCTTTTTAGAAGCAAATCACATGAATAAAATTGGTGACTGATTTAGGTAACAAAATTTATGAACATAAATTGCATGCAAAATAATATACCACTGTTTGGTGCCTGATAAATTGAACATCATAGTACCTGCAAATCTCCAAAGAAGAGTTCCAAAGTTTTAATGGCTGTATTACTGAATTTTTATAAAAAGGGTATCCAGAATAGTCAAAACAACTCTGTAATAAAAGAGCAAAGTTGGAGGACTACACCTGACTTCAAGACTCACTGTCAAGATTGTGTGATATTGACAAAGGGACCAACATGTAGGTCAATGAAAAAGAACAGTAAATTCAGACATTAGCCCACAGATATATAGTCAACTTATTTTTGACAAAGGTGCAAAGGAAATGTAATGTAATAATGACAGCCTTTTTAAACAAATGGTGGTGGAATAAAAGAATATCCATAAGCAAAAGAAAAAAAAAAGAATTTTAAAAAAATGTTATCAAAATTTAAAACTTGTATTCTGTCAAACACACTAGGAGACTCAGAAAAATAAGACATAGACTAGAAGAAAAGATTTGCAAACCACATGTCTGATAAAGGACTTATATCAGAATATAAACAACTCTTTTAAACAATAAGGGGATAAAATAATCTAATTTGAAAACCTGTATAAAATATCTGAACACTTGACCAAAGAAGATATGCAGATGAAAAATAAACATTTAAAAAGATGCTCAATATCATGTGTCATCAGGGAAATGCAAATAAAAATAAAAATATTAAGATACTACTACATACCTGTTAGAATGGCTAACACCCAAAACAAGAAACAAAACTAAACAAAAACAACAGTTCCAAATGCTTGGAAGGAAACACAGCAACAGGATCTCTGATTTGTTGCTAGTATAGCCACTCTGGAAAAGAATTTGGCAGTTTCTTGTAAAATTAACATAGATTTAATTTATGATTCAGCAGTAGTGTGACTGGGTTTACTCAACTGATTTGAAAACGTATGTCCAGACAAAAACCTGTATGTGAATACTTGGAGCAACTTTATTCAAAATCACCAAAAATAGAAGTAACCAAGATGTCCTTTACACTAAGAAATCAATCAACAAACTGTGGTACTTCCATACAATGGAATACTATTCAACAAGAAAAAAGAACACAATATAAATTAATTCATTAATGTGAATGCATTTTGCTAAATGAAAGAAGCCAGTTTGAAATGGCTACATATTGTATGATTCCATTCATATGACATTTTAAAAAAGGAAAAACTATTAGGGGAAGAAAGCAGATCAATAGTTGCCACAGAGTTGGGGAGGGAGGAAGATTTGAGTAGAAGAAGCAGTGGAGATTTTTAAAGTAGCAGAACTAATTTGGACACATGACACTATGCATTTGCCAAAGCCCACAGATATTTACAGCACACAGTGAACCTTAATGTATGCACACAAAGAAACCAGCTAGGAGATCAAAGAACACTAGGCTAGAATAAATAAGTCTAATTACATAAAATAAATAAGTCTACTACAATAAATAAGTCTAATTACATAAAAAAAAAAAGGCCTAACCTCAAAGAGGTGGGGTGGAGGAAGGAGCCAATTTAAGTAATTTTGGAAAATGGTGTCTTGAAACTATAAGACTAAAAGAACTATACATAGTATATTCTCATTGGTAAAGTTATTTCTCATGGAGGTACAGGTTAATGATTCAGAAAGAGTTAAAATATATACTAAGTTTCAACAAATAAGTAAATAGATGGTGGTTGCTGGAGGCCAGGTTTGTCACCACTGGGTGGAATAATTTACGGATGAGCAAGAGGGGAAGCCTAGAATGAACGATCTGGTAATGGATTCGAATTAAGAACATCAGTGTGAACTCATGTTTATCTTGATATACATACAAATAGATAGATGAATAAATAAGAGATATGTGTGTATACATCAGTTAGCATATATGTGTATTTCCTACTGTGTCTGCGGAAAATGTCTTGAAGTACTCATACTCTCACAACAAAGGGCACACCCCACACCCACATCTTGGTTTCTAATACTATTTTCCAATAAAAGGAACTAGAATTCCTTGGAGAAATGACTGAATCTACTGGAGGGACACAGCTCTATACATCCCCACATAAGGTGACCCTGGAGTATTTTGTCATGCCAAAAAGAAAATGTTCAAAAATCAGAAGAGGCCAGGTGTAGTGGCTCATGCCTGTAATTCTAGCACTTTGGAAGGCTGAGGCAGGAGTATCATTTGAGTTTAGGAGCTTGAGGCTGGCCTGGGCAATATAGTGAGGCTCTGTCTCTAAAAAAATTTCTAAAAATTACCCAGGCATTAGCCAAATGAGTGCCTGTGGTCCTAGTTACTGGGGAGGCTGAGATTGGAGAATTGCTTGAGCCCAAGAGGTCAAGGCTGCAGTAAGCTGTGACCACGCCACTGCACTCCAGCCTGGACAACACAGCAAGACCCCGTCTCAAAATAAAAACAAATAAATAACATAAAAGAATGGGGACATGTCAAAGAGATATAGGAGCTAACCTGAAAGCGTTTCCAATCCACAAAGGTAGAATATTTCAAGCAACAACATAAATAATATAGTAGTAGATTATAATTCAAAGTATTAAATGAACATCTATGAGTCCATACTGACACAAATGGCTGAATAAATAAAAAACGGGAAAAGAGACAAATCTCCTGTATTGAAGAATTACATATAATTTATGTAAATATTCTCCCTTGCAGGAGGTAGAGTTCAACAACCTCCCATCCTCATTCTTTAGTATGGACTGTACTTAGTGATTTGCTTCCAAAGAGTAGAGTATAAACAAAGGAATGGAGGTAAGTAATTTTACAGTGGAGAAACTTGGCAAACCATACCTTGGCCAGATGATCAAGGTTAATATTACTGGTAGTAAATCATGTTAGTAGAATGTAACCTTGAAATGATGTGAAGAAAATGGTACTCACTTCTGTGGTCTTCACCCTAAAAACTCATAACCCCAGCATAACCATAAGAAAAACCCAAATTGGGAAACATTCTGTATAAAATACCTTGATCAGTATGCCTCAAAACTATCAAAGGTCTTAAAACACAAGAAAAGTTAGAGAAAATGTTAGAGCCCAGGACAGGCTAGGGAGACATACAAACTAAATCCAATATGGAATCCTAGATACGATCCTAGAGCATAAAAAGGACATTTGAGAAAAAGTAGTGAAATCCAAAGAAAGTATAGAGTTTAATTAATAGTCATGTAACAATACTGAATTATCCCCTGTGATAAAAGTACCATAGTAATATAAGATGTTAACAATAAGGGAAAATGGGTGAGGGTTATGAAGCAACTCTCTGTATGATCTTCGCAACTGTTCTGGAAATATAAAACTAAGCTATAATTTTCTAAAAATCTTTTAAAAAATATAATTCCAAGTAAAGATGGAATAGGGAAATCTAAACACCCAAATCTACTTACCCCATCATATAGCTACATGAACAGAATAAACAAATTAACCAAATAGCAAAGAAAGTAGGATGTCATGTAGCAATTTTTTAAAATGGGGGGTGGGGTGCAGGGTGGAGAGATGATGATTTTGGCTAGATTACCTATGAAACAGGTGTTGGGAAGACAGTAAGCTAACAAAACAGAATTTTTCACTTATACCATATAGCTTAGAAATAATCTGAGAATGAGGTGACAGCCCAGAGAAAAGTAACAAAAACCTTTCATGAAGCAAAGCCTGTATTACCTAAGAATCTGTGTAGAGGAAGCAAGAATCAAGGCTTGCCATGTTTTTTTTTTTTTGTATTTATATTATTTTGCTTTTTAAAATCAACTTTTATTTGAAGCTCTGGGATACATGTGCAGGATGTACAGGTTTGTTACATGGGTAAATGTGTGCTATGGTGGTTTGTTGCACAGATCAACCCATCACCCAGGTATTAAGTCCAGCACCCATTAGCTGTTCTTCTTAATGTTCACCCTCCTACAGACCCCCAACAGGTCCCAGTGTGTGTTGTTCCCCTCATGTGTCCATGTGTTCTCATCATTCAGCTTTTACTTATAAGTGAGATCATGTGGTGTTTGGTTTTCTGTTCCTGCTTTAGTTTGCTGAGGATAATGGCTTCCAGATCCACCCATGTTTCCACAAAGGACAGGTTCTTTCTTATGTTCCTTCTTACGGCTGCAAAGTATTCCATGGTGTCTATGTGCAACATTTTCATTATCCAGTCTACTGTTGATGGGAATTTGGGTTGACTCCGTGTCTTGGCTATTGTGAATAGTATTTTTTTTTAATTTTAAAACAGTATATTGCTTAAGATGAATTTAAAAATATACACATTTTAAAAATATACTTTGGTAGCCAGGTGTGGTGGCATGCAAGTCTAGTCCCAGCTACTCAGGAGGCTGAGGCAGGAGAAGAGCCTGAACCAAGGAGGCAAAGGTTGCAAGCCATGTTTTACTACAATAGTGAAACAAATAAAACCTCAGAAGCCATATCCCCATGAAATTAGGATACATATACAGAGACCAGATAGCATGAACTCTTAATGCGTGGCACCAAACAAAATCCCATAAGCAGAGGACAGAACCTCCAGCAAAAGAAGCATATAGTCCCAGAGAGGTCTTACCAAACTCCATTTCCAACCCATTGCCCTACAGTTATATAGAAAGGTACCAAGAGCAATGCCTTGCCAAGAAATGGCAGCTCAAAGAAGGCAAACAGGCCTCAAAACAAAATGTTTATTAGGCCAGGCACAGTGGCCCATGAATGCAATCCCAGCACTATGGGAGGCAGAGGCAGGCGAATCACCAGAGGTCAGGAGTTTGAGACCAGCCTGGCCAACATGGCGAAACCCCATCTCTACTCAAAGTACAAAAATTAGCCAGGCATGATGGCACATGCCTTTAATCCCAGTTATTCAGGAGGCTGAAGCAGGAGAATAGCTTGAACCCAGGAGGCGGAGGTTGCAGTGAGCGGACATCGCACCACTGCACTTCAGCCTGGGCAACAAGGGTGAGACTTCATCTCAAAAAAAAAATGTTTATTAAGGAAAATTCATCTGTATCATTATGTTCTGCTAAAAGTTTTTTACAGAATTGCCCATTTTAAGCATGAGCAAGATGCAAAGAAATGATATGGCAACTATGAATATATCACAAATACAACACAAAAAATATGCAAAAAAACTAGTTCATAATAATAATAATAATAATAAAAGACACAAACCAAGGTGCTATGATTTGAATACCTGTCCTCTCCAAAACTCATGCTAAAATTTAATGGTCATTGTAATGTTATTAAGAAGTAAGACCTCTGAGAGGTGATTAGGCCACTAGGCTCCTCTCTTACGGGTTGAATTAATGTCATTATAGAAAGACAAGTTTAGCTCCCTTTTGCCTCTTTTTAGCCTTCTGCTTTGCACCATGTGATGACTCGGCAAGAAATCCTCCAGAACTGTGAGCCAATAAATTTCTGTTTATTATATATTACCTAGTCTCAGTTATTCTATTATTGTAGCAGCATGAATGAAATAAGACACAAGGGAAAGAAGAAACTTTTCCTACCCATGGTTGGTATTTCATTAAAAAGCAAAAAAACAAAGAAAAGAATTTTAAAAAAATAAAAGAGAAGGGGCTAAAACAATAAAGTGAAAAAAGAAATATAAAACTTAAGGAAATAAGTTGAGAATAAAAAATAAATAAAAATTACATATATTAATGAGTAAGACCATGGAAAAGAACAATGACAATTGGGATTACCAACATAAAGGAAAGGTTTGTAGTCATCACAGTGAATGTAAAATCAGAATAAAATATTAATAATTATTGAACAGATAACACATAAGGACAACAATGTTCCATGTAAGTATAGCTGGAGTCTCTAAAGTAGAAAATCTAAAAAAACAAAACATTTGCAGACCTAAAATTTTCATGAGCCAGTTGTAGTGGCTCACAGCTATAATCCTGGCACCTTGGGAGGCCAAGGAGGGAGGATTGCTTGAAGCCAGGAGTTTGAGACCAGCCTGGGCAACATAGCAGGACCTTATCTCTTCAAAAAGACTTCTTTAGGAAGTAAAATTTCCATGAAATAATAGTATGCAACCATAAAAAAGCACAAGATCATGCATGTCCTTCACAGGAACATGGATAGAGCTGGAGGCCATTATCCTTAGCAAACTAATGCCAGAATAGAAAAGCAAATACCACATTATCGCTTATAAGAGGGAGCTAAATTATAAGCACACATGGACAAATACAATGGAATGACAGACATTGGGGCCTATTGGAGAGTGGGGGTGGGAAGAGGTAGAGGATCAGGAAAAGTAACTAATAGATACTAGGCTTAATACCTGGGTGATGAAATAATCTATACCAAAAAACCCCACAAGTTTACTTATATAATAAACCTGCAAATGTACCTCCGAATTTAAAAGTTAAATTTTTTTGAAAAAGGTAAAATTTCCATGAAATAAAGAAAGAATGAAATAGTCCTTTAAAAGGCATGCTGTGGTCCCCAAAACCTTATTAAAAAATGATGGACACAATTGCCCTGATTCAGCTCTACTTCATGAATAAAGGATGAATCCTCAGGTATCTGACAAAAAAAAAAAAAAAAAAAAAAAAAGACAGACAAAAACATACACACACAGAGCCAGGCACAGTGGCTCATGCCTGTGATCCCAGCACTTTGGGAGGCTAAAGCGGGTGATCACTTGAGGTCAGGAGTTCCAGACCAGCCTGGCCAACATGGTAAAACCCCACCTCTACTAAAAATACAGAAATTAGTCAGGCGTGGTGGCACTCACCTGTAGTCCCAGTTACTCGGGAGACTGAGGTGGGAGAATAGCTTGAACCCGGGAGGCAGAGGTTGCTGTAAGCTGAGATCATGTCACTGCACTTCAGCTTGGGTGAGAGAGCCAGACTGTGTCTCAAAAAACAAACAAAAACCCCCACACACAAGGGGATGGGGAGTCTGACTGATCTCAAGACTTTTTTTCAGGCAAACAATGTCAGAAGACAAGAGAGTAACATTTTCATAATGTTTAGAATAAAGAGATACTTGACTCAAGAATTATATTCTTAAAAATTTGAATACAATGATAACACACAGCCAATCTGAAGCATGTTAAATCAGATAATAGGGTATTTATGAGCTCTTCCTTTGAAAATGAAATTCAGTCACCTGCTGTGATATTGTGAAATACACATTTGGTTATCATTCCACTCCCCCACCCCTTTACTCACATACATGTAATCTCCAAAGTGATGTCTTTTTGTATGCTAATCATTAACTGATAGCTGGCAGCCCTTAGATAGCTTCTGGATGGAGGCTGGTCATGAGGAAGGCTGCATGATTAAAAGGTGGTAACTTTGAGTTTCAACCCCCAACCTCTGCAGAGGGGCCTAACAGTTAAGTTGATCACCAATGGCCAATGGTTTAATCAATCATACCTATGTAATGAAGCCTCCATAAAACACCCAAAAGAACAGGGTACCTAAAGCATCCTGATAGCTGAACATGTGGAGGTTCCTGGAGTGGGGCATGGAAGCTCTGCATCTCTTCCCCTAAACCTTCACCTATGCATCTCTTCATCTGTATCCTTTATCATAATCTTTATAATAAACTGGTAAATGTAAGTAAGTGTCCTGGAGTTCTGTGAGCTGCACTAACAAATTAATTGAACCCAAAGAGGGGACTATATGAACCCTAACTTGAAGCTGGTTAGTCAGAAGTTTCAGAGGCCTGGACTTAGATATTTGTCTGAAGCAGGGCCAGTCTTGTGAGACTGAGCCCTCAACCTATGGGATCTGAAGCTTTCTCCAGGTAGATAGTGTATGAATTTAATTGGGGGATACCCAGCTGGTGTCCACTGCAGAACTGATTACTTGTTTGATGTGTAGGGGAAATAACTACATATTTGGTCAAAAGAGGCTTCCATTTTGAATGCTGTGTTGAGTAAGAAAAGAAAAAAGCACTTTGAGTTTGTGTTTTTGTCTCCACTGACGCACCCAAGGATTCACCAAAATAAAAAACTCAGGGATAAAAATGCCATCTATGATGAAAGTTCTAGCAATGATTATTCAATCCTTTTAAAGTTAAGATTAAACAACAGGGCACACTTTAGCTAGAAAAACTAACATGGCTATAGAAATGAATACAACTTTTACAGATTTTTTAATGTGAAATTCATAATGAAAAAAGCGGAGTTTTAATGTGCTTATTTCTTTCTTTTATATGAGAAAAGAACCTTAATCTGAGGAATGCAAGCCCTTTTAATTATCAGGCCCATAAAGAATGAAAATGAAGACTGCAATCATGTTCTACTTGCCGCCCTATGAGTTAGTATTCATCTTTTTTTTTTTTTTTCTTGAGACAGGATCTTGCTCTGTCACCCAGGCTGGAGTGCAAAGACACAATCAATCATAGGTTCACTGCAGCCTGTATCTCTGGGGCTCAAGTGATCCTCCTACCTCAGCCTATAAAGTAACCGAGGCTACAGGAGTTTATCCCCAGGCTAGGCTAACTTTTTTAATTTTTTTTTTTTTTTGTAGAAATGGGGTCCCACTATGTTTCTCACAATGGTCTTGAACTCCTGGACTCAAGCAAACCTCCTACCTTGGTCTCCCAAAGTGCTGGCATTACAAGTGTGAGCCATCATGTCCAGCCTGTATTCATCTATTGAAACTGCCTGCTATTGCCACAAGTAGCTATAAATTAACCTAATAATATTATACCACACACTATGACTCATACCCTATAGCTTATAGCCAATCACTAATTATAAAATTACAGTTCCTGACAAACTTTGTATCAGCCCACTGCCTATCTCTCTTTTTTGCATTTAAAAATTCACTCCTGGCCAGGTGCCATGCCTAACTAACACCTGTAATTCCAACATTTTGGAAGGTTAAGGTGGGCAGATTGCTGGCACTTAGGAGTTCAGGACCAGCTGGGGCAACATAGCAAGATTCCATCTCTATTAAAAAAAAAAAAAACTTTAAAACTTAAAAAAAGAAAAAATAAATGAAAGGCCATTTATAACTTCTGCTAATAGAAGTGTATTTCAGAGCAATGTGAGTCTATGCTCCCAGGCTGCAATCCTCAAGCTTGGCCTCAATAAACTCTCTACTTATATTAATTTTACTTCAACTTCTTCTTTTAAGGTCAATCCATACCTGAGAGTTACATGATATTGTTAATTGAAACAATAATGAGAAAATTTTGAGCAGGCCTAGTGGTTCATGCCTGTAATCCTAACACTTTAGGAGGATGGGGCGGGCAAATTGCTTGAGTCCAGGAGTTGGAGAACAGCTTGGGCAACATGGCAAAATGTGGTTCTGTTCAATTTTTAAAAATAAACATATATTAAATAAAATAAAAGAAAAAGAAAAAAATGTTGATGATTCCAACATCTTAATTTTTTTCAGTCTCATTTCTTAATATTAGAAGGGTGTTTAGAAAATTAACACAGCTATTGAGAGAAAATACTGCATGAAGTTCAAAATTTTATTCAGTTTCACTTCAATTGACTATTACTCTTAAATTCAACTTAACACTTACATAGCACTCACTATGAGCCACATACTTTTCAATATTTAGTGATTTGGCTGGGTGCAATGGCTCATGCCTGTAATCTCAGGGCTTTGGGAGGCCAAGGTAAAAGAATCACCTGAGGCCCACAGTTTGACCCCAGTCTGGGCAACACAGTGAGACCCAATCTCTACAAAAAACTTAAAAAATTAGCCAAGCATGGTGGCATGTTTCTACAGTCCCTGTAATCATAACTTCTTGGGAGGCTGAGGTAGGAGGATCACTTGAGTCCAGTTCAAGTCTGCAATGAGCTCTGATCACACCACTGCACTCCAGCCTGTGTGATATAGCAAGACTCTGTCTCTGAACAAACAACATGTACATACACATCTTTTAATTTTATATATTTTACATATATACATATATATACATAGTTAATAAGTAATTTAGTCCTCATGGCAACCTATATAAGTCCTCATAAACTGCACTATTATATACATTTTGTAGGTCAAAAAACTGAGCCCTGTAGACTTTGGGTAATTTGTCCATGACTATACAGCAAGGAAGCAGCAAACCCAATATTCAAGGATAGATTGGATCCAGAATCTGTGCTCTTAACCTCTACACTACACTGCCTCTCAAATACAACATGTAGAGAATGACTTGATTTTTATCCAATTAATTCTATGACTACCTCCAATCAATGGTAAGCCATCTATCCTTCTAGGTAATGGTTTTTAAGCATATAAGAGAAAATGTTTGAAATAATGTTTCCCTATAGATAAAGATGGTTATTCTGGAATAGGCCTTGTAGAATTTAGGTGAAATTTTTGTTTCTTTATTTGTTTTTCCAGTGAGTTTGATGCTCTATAATGAGCCTATCAATCTTCAAAAAAACAAAGCCATTAATCTAAACAAAAAACAAATATTATCTAATCATAACTTGAACACATATTATTTATGGCTTTTTGTCTCCCCAATGAATCATGTTTTAATTAGCACTTTACTCTGTTCCTCCAAAGAGCCCAGTACAACACTGGACAAAGTAAACATGTCATCATTAAATATTAGATTACTGCATTCTATCTATCTGTGCAGGTAACATATTTCTAGATGTTCTAGGGCCTTTCTACCCAAAGCCTATTCCTTAGACTAGTATCATGAGTAACATCTGGGAGCTTGTTATAAGGACAGAATCTCTGGTCCCAACCCAAACCTAATGAACCAGAATCTACATTCTGACAAGATCCCCCAAGTGATCAGATTGCACATTAAAATTTGAGAAGTACATATGTCTAGGGCATTGTTTCATTAAGTGTAGTTCATCATTTACCTATCAGAATCACCTGGGTTGCTTGTAAAAAAATGTGTATTCTTAGACTTCACCCTATTCCAAGTATCACCAAAGTTTAAAAACCAAAGCTAAAAAAACTGCAAGTAAAAAGTAGTAAAGAACAGAAACAGAGATATTAAGCAAAGAGCAGTGAAAGACTCAGATAGCTGAAATAAATTTAAAAAGTGATAACGAGGAGAAGAGGAGATAATAAGAAAAGGAGTCACATAGGAAGGAACAACAAACTATGAAGAAATAAGGAAAGTAATTTTGTTGAGAGTGACGTGCATTTCTTTCTTTTTCTAAATTGACTGCTATTCCTGACAGGCAAACTAGCATGCTAAAGGTTTTAGAAAAAGACTGGAGATATGCAATTTCCTAGTGTAACACACAACAATGAGTCACATTTTTGAATATGTAACTACCACAAAAAGCAAGCCTTTCATAAATGTTCCTAATATCATAGAGAGTTTTAAATGTGTACATACACTTTTAGAGACATTTCCATATGCTTGGCTCGTGCAATTGCTTCATTTCTGTCCTCAATGGCTAATTGCAGTCTCGACATAACAGCTTCATCACGTTCCTTCTGTGCAAAATATACTTCTTCAACCAGAGCTACCAAAATATATGACACACAATCAATCATAAAAAATAAAGGAGAAATATATACCTTTACCAAAAGTAAAAGCCATAAGCAACTGTTACTTTAAGGACTGCTCATTAAACTGAATTAGTATCAATTAATCCATTCAGAAAATATTATTTTTAATAATAGGCACTGCAAAACTGGGATACCACCTCAAACCCCTAAGAAGAGCAAAAATTTAGAGATCTAATAATAGCAAATGTTGTAAGCCTGTGAAATAAAGAAAACTCTCATACATGTTCCAGATAGGCAGATATATTTCTACAACCATCTGAAGAGCAATTTGGCAATGTTTATTGAAGTTGAAGACAGGCCTAGCCTAGCAAATCCCCTCTTTGGTATGTTGCCTAGAAAAATTCATGCATATATGTAAATGTAAACATGTATAAAAATACTGCAGCATTGCTTATAATAGCAAAAGCTTAGATATAACCCAAATGTCCATTAACATTAACAGGAATAAATAAATTACATTCAGAATGGAATACTACCCAGCATTTAAAATGACTTGACTATGGACAGATGGACAAATCTCAAACACAAAATGTTGGCAAAAATAGCAAGTTGCAAAGTAAAACAACTCTACCCACTATTTATGAATAGACATAATTCATACAACTAATACAATGACCATGGAAAGGATAAACACCAAATTCAGAATGGTAATTACCTCAGTGGGAAGCTACAAGGGGAGAAAAGAAAATGGGTAAAAGAAGAATAAAATAGGACAGAGCTCTGCTGTTATAGTAGTGTACATCTGCACAGAGCATGGGGCACTGCTGATATAGATTTTAATACAAACGGCATCATCTAGATTTTTGCAGCACTGTATCAGGAGCTTTAATGTTATCTGAAATTATTTCTTAAGCATAATTTTATTGCTTGTATGTTTGAAATCTTACATAATTTAAAAAATATTACTGCAATGTTACAGAAAGAGGGCCTCAAATACCTTATTTATACTGTCAAACTACAAAATAAACTTCAGAAAAATTTTGAAATGCTCTTTTAGTTTGTAAAGCATTGGATCACTGCCCAAGGATTGTTACAGATTAATATACAGTTAATCAAGATAGTTATTAGGCCCAGCATGGTGGCTCATACCTGTAACCCCAGCATTTTGGCAGGCTGAGGCAGAAGAATCACTTGAGCCCAGGAGTTCGAAACCACGCTGAGCAACATAGTGAGACCTTGTCTCTACCAAAAAAATAAAAAATTAGCCCCAGTTGGGTGCAGTGGCTCACACTTGTAATCCAAGCACTTTGGAAGGCCAAGATCACTTAAGCCCAGAAATTCTAGACCAGTCTGGCCAACTTGGTGAGACTCAGCTATAGTCTGGAACGTAAAGGCTGCAATAAGCTGTGAGTGTGATTCAGTGTGGATGACAGAGCAAGACCCTGTCTCATAATAATAATTTTTAAAAATCATTATTATTGTATTATTTAAATTGTAAGTAGTGGAAAAGTGGTGGTAGAATATTCAGCATGGATCTATCTAGTCAGTCAGTTCATACCCTGGGCAAGATGGCATAAAATTTCATTACAACACTACTCAAAACAATATGCAATTTAAAACTTAGGAACTGTTTATTTCTGAAATGGTTCACTTAGTATTTTTAGACCATAAGTAACTGAAACCATGGAAAAAGAAACCACAGATAAGATGGGACTACTGTATCAATTCTTCATGCTGTGGTTTTGTTTGTGTGTTTGTCTTACTCTGTTGCCCTGGCTGGAGTGCAGTGGTGAAATCTCGGCTCACTGCAACTTCCGCCTCCTGAGTTCAAGCAATTCTCCTGCCTCAGTCTCCCGAGTAGCTGGGATTACAGGCATCTGCCACCAAGCCCAGTTAATTTTTTGTATTTTTAGTAGAAATGGGGTTTTGCCATGTTGGCCAAGCTGGTCTTGAATTCCTAACCTCAGGTGTTCCACCTGCCTCGGCCTTCCAAAGTGCTGGGATTACAAGAATGAGGCACCATGCTCGGCACTTCATGCTGTTTTGAAAGAAACTTCCGTTGACTGCAGTACACAAAAATTAATTTTATTTTTCCCTTCTAATTCTACAGAATATCCTTCCAGGAAGGCCAATAATAACAGCTTAGAGAAAGCAACATAGTGGTAAAGTATTTACCAGCGTGTATAAATTATGTATCTTGTATAGTATGGAAAACAGCACGGTGTAAAGAATATGAATTTTGATTCTGATCTAAGGTACTAAAGTTTAGCAACCTTGTTTTGTTAATTTCTTAAATTATTTTAGTTGAAGTTCAGGTATATAAAATTAAAAAAATACCAATGTTCATGATGTTATAAAAAATTAAATTAGAAAATATATGAAAGCTCTTGGCCAAATAAATAAAATAAAGTGGATCATCAACAAATGTTAGTTCTACTCTACCTTTACAGTAACCATACTCAAACCACAGACTCACAATGTGACTTAATTCCTAGACGTATTAATAATGTGGTTTTGATTAATTTGTAGTACTTATATACTCAAAATCTAAGTCAAAATTCTTCAATTTTTAGCCTTTTTTATTGGCAGGCAAAAATATATAAGGGACTGAAAGAAAAATTACTCAGAACCCATTTTATATTGTATGCTGTATACCATGATTAAATTAAGAATAGTTTATCAGAAACAATGGCTGGGTACAGCGGCTTACACCTATAATTCCAGCACTTTGGGAGGTCAAGGCGGGTGGATCACTTGAGGTTAGGAGTTTGAGACCAGCTTAGCCAACATGATGAACACCCATCTTTACTAAAAATACAAAAACTAGCCAGGCATGGTAGCACATGCCTATAATCTCAGCTACTGAGGAGGCTGAGGCAGGCGAATTGCTTGAACCAAGGAGGAGGTTGCAATGAGCCGAGATCGTGCCACTGCACTCCAGTCTGGGAGACTGAGCAAGATAAGGTCTCAAAAACACAAAATTCTGGTATTCTAAGATGTTTTCAGGGATAAAATGGGGAGAAATGTCGGATATAGTCAAAGGGGGAATAGAGGCAGCAAACCACCTGGCTATGTATGCACCTATGCAACAACCCTGCATGACCTGCATATGTACCCCAGAACCTAAAGTGAAATTGAAAAAAAAAAAGTTCATCATATACTTCTAAGTTGCCTCCTTAGTGCAGTAGGCAGCATATCAGTCTAATAAAATACATCTAATTTGTAGACCAGATAGAATGGACAAAAATGATGGCAAATAGTGATATAAGCACAGATTAACATATTACCCTGAAATAGTCTGCTATATTAAAAGGTTAAAATACGAATTACTAAACTTTGAATGCCAAGAGGTTTTCTTTCATTTTTATAAACTGTGGCCAGACCTTTATATAGTGACTTTTAATGCAAATTGTATACCACTTTACATGCAACAGTACCTGATACAAGAAGTAAGACTAGCATAGCAAGGGCTTTAATAATAAGTCTAATCATCTCTATGCTTAAAGGTAAGTGCTTTATATAGAGGATTTATTTGGTTCTGTGTGATCAACAGAAAACTTTTTTTTAAAATGTGACTTCAAATCCAAAGATGTATACATGCATTTAAAGGATATTAGCATTTAAGTATTCTAACGTTAAAATTTTAAATACCAGAAAACAGACATGCACACACACATAAAATATGGTTGCAGAATTTATAAATGATAAGAATGTTTTTCAAAATTAAGGTATTACTCTAAAGATTCAATGCAATCCCTACTAAAATTCTACTGTAATTCACAGAAATAGAAAAACAATCCTAAAATTCATATGGAATCACAAAAGACCCCAAACAGCCAAAGCAATCTTAAGCAACTACCATTTAAAATATATCACAAAGCCACAGTAATCAAAACAGCATAGTGACTGAGTGTGGTGGCTCATGCCTGTTATCCCAGAACTTTGGGAGGCCGAGGTGGGTGGATCACCTGAGGTCAGGAGTTCAAGACCAGCCTGGTTAACATGGTGAAGCCCCATCTCTACTAAAAATACAAAAATTAGCCAGGCATAGTGTCCCATGCTGGTAATTCCAGCTACTCAGGAAGCTGAGGCAGGAGAATCACTTGAACCTTGGAGGGGGAGGTTACAGTGGGCTGAGGTCATGCCACTGTACTCCAGCCTGGGTGACAGAGCAAGACTCTGTCTCAAAAAAAAAAAAAAACCAAAAAACCCAGCATGGTATTGTCATAAAAACAAACACACTGACCAATGGAACAGGATAGAGCACCCAAAAATAAACCCACACATTTATGGTCAACTGATTTTCAGCAAAGATGCCAAGAACACACAATGGAGGAAGCACAATATCTTCAACAAATGGAGGAGGGAAAATTGGATATCCACATGCAAAATGAAAATAGGCATCATCTCATCCCTTATTCAAGAATCAGTTTAAAATGCACTGAAGACATAAACACAAAACCTGAAACTGTAAAACTACTAGAAGAAAACATAGGGGGAAAGCTTCCTTAACAGTGGTATAGACAGAGACTTCTTGAATAAGATCCTAAATGCAAAGGCAATGAAAGTAAAAGAAGATTAACAGGATTGTATCAAACTAAAAAGCTTCTGCACAGTTAAGGAAACAACAGTAAGAGAAAACCTACAGTGTAGGAGAAAATATGTGTAAATCACACAGTAATTAAAAGAATAATATCAAAAATATACAAGGAACTCAAACTATTCAATAACATGAAAACAAATAATCCTATTTAAAAATGGGCAAAGCACTTTGGGAGGCTAAGGTGGGCAGATCACCTGAGGCCAGGAGTTTGAGACTAGCCTGGCCAACATAGTGAAACCCCTTCTCTACTAAAATTACAAAAATTAGCCAGGTGTGGTGGTGCGCACCTGCAATCCCAGGTATTCAGGAGGCTGAGGCAATAGAATCACTTGAACCCAGAAGGCAGAAGTTGCAGTGAGCCAAGATGGTGCCACTGCACTCCAGCCTGGGCAACAGAGCAAGACTCAGTCTCAAAATAAAATAAAATAAATAAAAATGGGCAAAGAACCTAACAAACATTTCTCAAAAAAAGACATACAAACAGTCAACAGTTATATGAAGAAAGCTTAACATCTCTAATCATCACCAGAGAAAGGCAAACTAAAATCACAATGAGATATCACTTCACCTCAGTTAGATTGGCTATTATCAAAAAGATGAAAGGTAAGTATTGGTGTGGATGTGGAGAAAAGCAAACTGTTATGCACTGTTGGTGGTACTGTAAATTAGTACAGCCATTTTGGAAAACAGTATGAGGTTCCTCAAAAAACTGATGGAGTTACCACATGATCCAGCAGTTCCACTTCCAGGTATATATCCAAAGGAGTTGAAATAAGTATGTTAAAAAGATGCCTACACTCCCATGTTCATTGCAGCATTACTCACAACAGCCAAGATATTGTGAGTAATGGGCCAACCAATGGGCCAATCAATGAATAAATAAATTTTTAAAATATGGTACAATGGTATACAAAAGAGCTTTTAAAAAGCTAGGATTCAGCTTTTTCAGCAGGTAAAGCTGAAAAAAGAAGGGATATTCTGTTATTTGCAACAACATGGCTAGACTTAGCGGGCATTATGCTAGGTGAAATAAGCCAAGTACAGAGAGACAAATACTTCATGGTCTCACATACATGGAATCTAAAAAAGTGGAACTCACGTAAGTAGACAGTAGAACAATAGCTACCAGAAGCTGGGGTGGGGGTGGATGATGAAAGGAGAGATATTGGTCAAAAAATACAATTTTCAAGTTAGACAGGAGGAATAGGTTCTGGTGATCTATTACACATCATCAAGGTGACTTATAATTAATAATAATGTATATTTCAAAAAGCTAAAACAATGGATTTTAAATGTTCTCATCACAAAGAAACAAAGTATTTGAGAAGGTGAATATATTAATCATACTGATTCGATCATTTCACAATGTATATACATGTACTGAAACATCACATTGCACCTCATAAATCTGCAAATCATAAATTAATTAAGGGAATAATATATATGATTATTTGTCAATTAAGAATAAAAAACCCTAAAACCAAAATTAACATATTACTGAATGATGTATAACATCTATTAGGTTAGATGTGACATTTGTTGGTTATAAAAAACCTGATTCTGGAATTCAGTACTTTTGAAGATCAATATGCAACTCTCAAATATTTTTAGTAAAGAAAATTTAATTGTAAACACTGAGCTTTTCCAAGGTAGATGACTATTACAAAGTTCACTAGAAAATCAATATAGCATTTTAGTTGGAATTTGCTCATTAAACACCCACAGCTCTAATGCAAATTATGATGGAATGAATAAAGCAAATACGCATGCTTCTTTCTTTTTATTAAATGTAAAATCTACTGTTAATTGCATCTCGTATGTCATACAAACTTTTCTCCTTAACTATTAAATAGAAGCTTTAACAAAAGTCATTAGAGATTCTCTTTCTTTGACTTGAATAAATTTCAATATTTGTTCAGTAAAGGTTCACAGCAGTTAAATTACATTAACAAATATTATTAGCTACTATGTAAGCCAACCAAGTAAAATACTTATATTGTAGGTAAAACAAATCATTGGGTGTTTACAATAATATTTGGATATCTCCATTTTTAAACATGGTTATCAAATATCCTATAATTCTTAGTCAAATGAGAAAGATTCAGAGAGGATCACCCATACCCCCCCACAACCAAATACTCAAATTTGTTTAGTAAGCTAATTGTTTTCTAATATGGGCAAGAGTAAATATGAAGAAGCTGAACCATACTAAGTATGAGTTTATTGAGTCAAGGCAGAGTACATATTTTCTTAGTAGACCCAAGTCTATTGACAAATCCATATTCCACACTTTTCAAACTGCTTTTAAAATACAGTACGAGTGAGATAGTACCTTGGATAACATTCTAGTTTAAACACTGGCTCATGATTCTCTAAATAACATAATTTGGAGGATAGACATTTCACAGAAAAAAAAACCATCTGTTAATATCTTATGGTAGTTATGTAAATATAAAAGGCTAAATTAAAAAGGAAGAAGAAATCATTAGGATTTTAAACATATCAAATAATAAAATTCATGTTGGAAAATTCTAAGCAACAAATATAGATGATAATTTTGAAAAAGACTAGACTTTACTACATATGAAAGAATCTCAGATTCTATGAGTATCTACCATAACAGTATTACATGAGGCATAACCATTTGGAGAAGAATTATAATGACATTAAATTGATTTCTTGCAAATATGAGAACAATTAGCATTTATGAAACCACCACATAGTCTAGAATTACGAATACTATATATTTTAATTTCCTTAATAATTGTAATTTTTCCTTCTTTGCATAAACTGGTTATTGGGAATTTTAAAATAGATGATAGATACCCCACACCAGTAGAAAATTAACTAAAACCTACTCTAAATAGTTCAATGTTTTTGTTTTTGGCAAAACAATGCTGAATTCAACTTATTACTCCAGAACTTCTTTCATAAACTGGACTGTTTTTTTGCACACACATCTTTATGTATATATATATACCTAATTACTTTAGAAAATTACTAGAAGTATGATGACTAGATTAAAAGTCAGCTTTCAAAACTCCTAACATATGTTGTCAAACTTTCCTTTGTAAAGTTGCTGTAAACTTATAAACTCAGTATCAGTACAGAAATTGTATAAGATTAATTTGAAAATTATGCAAAACAGTATGTTTCAGTGGCAAGACAATGAATCAAAAGCATTTTAAAAAACCTCAATTACTATACACATGTATTTACCACAGAAAACTCAAAGACTATATAAGAAAGTTTTCTGAAAATATGCCCTATGTTACATTCAAAGATTTATTATATGTGATATTGAAGCTACCTTTTCAATGTGAAAGAGAAAAGTTTATCCCTGAAGCACTAAAATCAGTATTGATAATTGTATGCCTTTTGAAATATAACTTAAAAATTTTTATTTACTAAACAGATTAAATTTTAAGATACCAATATGAAAACTCTTTGAAATATAACTCCTATCTAAACTTTTTCTAATCTTATTTCCTCTTCAGAATCATTAGACATGTGAAAAAGTCTTTAGATAAATTTCTGAAAAGTTTTATTTTTTTTATTTTTATGTTTTAAATACCTTAACTACATATATTTCCAGATGCTTGATATTATGCTAAAGTCCACTGTATGTTAAACCCAATAAAATATTTCCAATTGTTGGCTATTCTTATGTATAATGGATCCTCCATCTACTCAAATTTTATTGTTTTTCCAGGGGAAAAAAAAAAGCTTTTCTAGAAAGCAAGGATATAAAATTGGTTATATTCTTTCCTCAAGTATTATTTGACCTGGCACTTGTCAGAATTCATTCTGATTCATATCCATAGAATTTTGTAGCCAAAGACAGTAATATAATCAATAGTCTATCTATCAATACTTCTACCTGCTGTGTTTTACAGAGATGGGCCTTTATGTTCTTATCTGAAATTAATGGTCATATTCATGAAACCCTTTTTCTTTTCAAATTAAAAAAATAAAAATAGATATAAATTTAATGTAGTATTATAATTTAATATTGTTAAGGCATTCAAGTATTAGGTTAAAGCTATCACATTTTATTGATGCCTATTATAGACACAGAAAAATGAGATTCCAATGTGTATTATTTCCTAAAAATAAAAATTAGCCATTTTCTATTCTGGTATAGAAAATTAACGTTTGTTTCTCTTAATCATTAGATGGTCAACATCATCTCATATATGATACACAGTAATAGATAATCTTTTTACAAGAGAATAAGGTAAATATTTTCTATTATACATTTTTTCCCATTTTAATCCATTGGGGTGTCTTAATATACTTGCTATAATGGTAGATTACAAATCTATATTTTTACCATTTACATTTAACCTGAATAGAAAAACTCGTCATAAGTTTCAGGGATTCTATGTACTGATCCTTTCAACAATGAAAATTAAACTCCTCTCCTCCCTACCAAAAGCAAATAAACATTCTCTGTAATAAAAAGATATTGACAATATATTTTTTATTTACAAAGTATCAGTCTAAATTTGCATATATAGAAAGAAATCTATGTTTAAAGAGAAAAATCAAATTAAATGCTTGCATCATTGGTACAATAAGCTAAGCAAATTATGTAACCATTGAATTACATGTTAAAATACAGTAAAATAGACTAGATAGAAAATAGATAGATAGATAGATAGATAGATAGATAGATAGATAGAGACTTATAAACACAAGACTTAGGAACTTAGGAGTTCTTTTGGCTAAAACCTAATATTGGCTTTATTTCAGTTTAATTGGAAGAGGATCTCAAATTCATCTTCTCCATGAGATATCAGGAACCTGGATTTCTCTTTGTACCAAAGGTTAATAAGAAATGTGTCTGCAAAAGTCAAACAGCATTAAATACCAAAAACTGATTATTATTCTACAGGAGTTGTTCTGTCATTCATAATCTCTCCATGCTCCAACCTTCCACAGCTAATCTTTAATGGATGACATGCAAGAAAGAAAAATAACTAACATATAAAGCAGAGGCTCTAAAGTGAGCTTTTAAGAAATAGAAAAATAAGACTTTTAAAGATATATAAATATTTTAAATATCACAAAATAGCATATAAAACACTATCTAAATAAATACTTTTAAGTGAAATGTAAGCATCATCTGCATACTATAAAAGCAATAGAATAACAAAAATTAAAGAGACAAAAAAACACTAGACAATGCCCACCAGGACTGTTTAGGAAAAATGAAAGGTTTAATTGAACAAGCTGATTTTAGAAGGCATAAAAACACATCATCGCTGATATAAGAGCAAATTAATGGATGCAAATCAGGCCACAGCATACCATCTTTCATTGTTAAACTCAATTTAACTAAAACAAATTTTAAAATGCTTATGTTTTAATGACTTTTTTTTTAGGTGAGAAGAGATACATACCTAAAGAACAAAAATGCAGTGTTTCTTCTGTGCTTCTCTAAAACATCCTCTAGTATTTGAAGGTCATACATAACAAATGTCAAATAGTATTACCCACATGTGTAATTTAATGAGCTAAAACTCAGTAAAAAGTCTTAAATAGCTACAAATAAGGTAAATCATTAATGCATAGGGAGTGAGGTGGTCATTTCAACTTTTCCTAAGACTAAATAAGACCTACTTGTTATACATTTTAACTTTTTTCTAGAGGTTTTAAAATTTTTTAAATATTTGCACACTTTTGAAATAAGGTTAAATCTAAATATTAAGAAAAACTCAAAACTGGGGATCCAACTAAATTATAAATTGAAATTCTCTGTAAACTATTTTAACAAAAGAAATACAAATCAATTCCTTGTAAAATAAAACCATTTATAAATAACTATCCCATACTTACCTATATAATTAATATGGGATAGTAATTTACATGACTACACAACAACTAGGAAGACTTTGGGTATATCCTCTATTAGATAAAGAAGTCGTGAGAATGGTTACATCATCATCATCTTATCATCATAATTATTTATTGAGTTTCTTCTATGGGTTAAGCACTTCATAAACATTATCCCACTTAAGCATCAAAGCAACCTATAGTAGATTTTAACTAATGCTTAGTGAGGCTGTCATTACACATGATAAATGGCAAAAAGATTAGAACAAAGGTCTGAATCCAAAGTCTGCACATTTAACCACTACTTACAACATGTATGCTGTATTATGATTGAGAAGTAATAACAGGCAATAAAAAAATGCCTGAAATCCCAAATCTGTCATATTTGCTGATGTATATTCAGTGTCCAACACAGAGCCTAGAACATAATGAGCCATCAATAAATATTTCTTGTTTGATTTGTAAAGGAGTAAGCATAGTTCCTGTGAAACATTTAAGTGTTTAATAAACAGTGTCAATGATGGTGACAATGACAATAATGATGGTGATTGTAAAAAAAGAAAAGAAAGGAAAAGGGATCAACCATCAGAGATTTTAACACGATACAGGACAGAGCTGATTTTCAAACTCTCATAAAATCACATTATAATAACAGATTCATGTTATGATAAAACCAATGGAGAAACAAAGGAAAAAGATTTGAAGCTAAGTAATGGTCTGCATGAAAATTTATCATACATACACATTGCATAAAAGCTCAAATCTTTTGCATCCCATTTTATTTTGAATTCACATTTTAGAAAAATGAATTAGTGATATGTCATATCTGTACCTCAACTGCAATGTTATTTATAATCTAATCCTTTGTTTCTTCTTTTGTTTGTCCATTTTTCAGCTTAGTGCCCTTTCAAAATCTATTAACAGTAACCCAGTAATTTTTAATTAAAAGTCAAACAGTTATCAAATGTCTTTTTATAACTTCTGGCAATAATGACATTATTAAAGGTTTAAGAATTTCATAAACGTAAAAGCAATAAAATAATATTAATTTGAGCTACAACTTACTGAGTACTAGTTATATACCATGTCCTTTTATATATTATCACTTATCTTTAAATTAATCTGGTAAATTGGTTAATATTCACATTTTACATGGGAGAAGATAAACCCAAAGAGGATAAATAACTTGTCCAAAGGTAGAGAATCAATATCAAGTGCCCAAGCTGTAATTTGAACCTGGATCGTTGTGACTCTAAAGATTCTGGTCTTCCCAATTGCCCTAAACTGCCTACAGAGAACTGGACATCTTTTGTTTTATGTTGCTTGTCTGTACTAGATTCTTATACAATCACCTTAGAAGACAAAATGGACTAATATATATGCTACATAATAAACATAAAGAGAAAAATAAATACAAAGAAAAAGTGTCATGGGTAAAAGGCAAAACTGGATCACTGCCATCATATGATTTTTGTAAAACCATATGGTCTTTATATCTCAAATTTTAAAATTAGAGTACAAGTAATTTCTAAAGAAAGAAACCACATCTTTTGAAAGCAATGTTTATTTTTTCTAATAATAAATCTATGCTCATTATAGAAAATTGGAAAAAGGTAGAAACTGTTCACTGAAAAATTAATAGTTTCACTTAAAGACCACCAACATTTGCCTCTTATTTTATATAATATACATGTATATATTTTTATTTTTATAAAATCATTATAAATACAGTGTTTCCCCTATTTCTTTCACCTAATAGTTACGTTTTTCTCATATCCTCAAATATTCTTAATTATTGCAAAATGTCTTAAACTGTAAATGTATCATAACATTTAATAATTTCCTTATGGTTAGACTGTTTTTAACTCTCTTGCTATCACAACTAATATTACATGAATATCTTTATATATAAATCTCTATATTTTATATACTCTAAGAAAATGCCTACTATTTCCTTAGGGTACCTCATATTTTAATTAACATTTTATTTTTAAAATGTATAGACTTTTTTTTTTAATCCTATTTGCTATTTCCAATGTTTAGTTCAGATGTTTTTATAAGTATTTCTTTTATTGCCAAATGGTTTGATCTTTTTAAACATATATATTCTGCTTAAGTACATTATAATAATTTTATGCATGCATGATTCAAACTGTTCAAATGGGAACCCTTAAATATATACCAATAAATAAAATATTTGAAGTATCTGCTTAGCTATATTATAAAAAAATTAAAGAGTAAATATTATATTGCTTAATTAGGTTTTCCCTCCAACAGATAAATGGGCTAGGCAGACACATTAATTCACAATTTTCAATAGGTTATGAAAACCCAAATCTCATCAAAATATTTCTGTAAGACATATGCAAAGTTAACATTATGCAAATGTATTTATTGTAATAGTATCCTAACAATTAGCATATTTATATATTTGATTATAAAAAGCCAAGAAATTTTCAAATTATTCTGTTTATATTTGAAATATTTTTTAACAATTAATTTTTCTTAAAATATGTTACTCTCATATTTTCCCACACACAAAAATAAAAACATTATAGTAGTTTAACATTAACAGAAAAGAAACCACTAGTATTCAGCTGGTATACTTATATATGATCATCTTTGTTATATTTTCACAGCAATGTTTAGTTCTATTTTCCACAGTAATATTCTGAAGACAGGCTCTACTAGTTAATCATATTTCTGGTCTAAAACAATTCCTTCACATATGTAATCCTATTAAGTAACTTGTAAAGCAGTATAACCTCAGACTAATCATAAAATTCAATTGTTTCTTAAAAGCATTCCAAATGATATAAAAATGTTAAAATAAATGATGTCTGAAATGGCTCTGAATGTTAATGTCTATTCCTTTACGAAATTTCTCTTTCCTAAACATACTAAAACAATGTGAGAGAGACATTCACAGCAGCATACACAGATGGAGATCATAGACTATTGAGAATCATTTCATTGTATCTATAACATATCAAAAATACATTAAAAAATTTCTCCTTGCAAAGACTTGTGAGTAAAGATAGACTCCAGAATATATTTAGGGTAATCATTTATAATCTGAAATTTTGGCAACCTTTCACTTTAATCTCAGGGAAAATATTATCTCTATTAGCATCTACATCATCAGATGAAATCTTATTAATTGCACACAACAGATTTTTAAATCAAATGTAGGTTTCCATTGGCAATGAATATGTGACTAACTTCATACAAAGGCGAAGCATTTCCTCTCAAGGAGCTAAAACAATATGTGGTATATGAACTGCTGGTTGAAAGGTAGAGGCACTGGTAATCATTATTTCCCCTTGTTTGTTCAGCCCCTTCCAACAAAACAAACAACCTTTTTGTGATTGGATTGACATGGTGTTAACAATGCATTTAATGCCCAAATCAGTATGAATACAGGTAAAGCTCTCACTAATACCAGTACCAGGATGTTAAAGCCACCTATTTTCTAAGCAGCCAAAAAAAAAAAAAAAAAAAAAAAAAAAAAAAAAAAAAAAAAAAGAAAGCAAACCACCGTTAGGCAAAAAAACACTAATGAATGTAAAAAAAAAAAAACACAAAAAAAA
>CAUYLG010028167.1:0-52962 GCA_963573385.1 Cacajao melanocephalus
TTTCTACCACATCGGCGGGTTTTGAACAATGTGACCGATTGGACACCGGGTGGGGAGCATAACACACGGGGGTTTGTTGGGGGGGTATATGGGCGGGAAAACCGGGGGTGGCTCACAAACCCCGGGGGTGTGTTGGGGGTGGCCCCGGGGGGGGGGGGGGGGGGGGGGTAGGTCGGGTAGGGATAACATGGGGAGAAATGCCAGGTGTAGGTGATGGGGTGATGGAGGCAGCAAACCACATTGCCATGTGTGTACCCGTGCAACAATCCTGCATGATCTGCACATGTACCCCAGAACCTAAAGTACAATTAAAAAAAAAAATTAGAAACCTACCCAGTGCCTTTCTTACTTCCAGGTGCTGATTCCCCACCTTTATCTACTTGCTTGTTCTACCTCACTGTTAGGATATATAGTGAAATATCCTATAGGAGCTATGCAGCCATCACCAGAAGCTGAAACGGGGTGTTCGATTTTTAATTCGGAGCTTTTTTACTAATTTTATATAGGACTCCAAATATAGTGAATAGCAATAGAGGCCTTTATTGCAGTAATAAACTTAATTTAAGGATAGTTTTAGATTTACAGAAAGTTGTGAAGATAGTACAGAGACTTCTCATATACCCCACATCCAGTTTTCCCATTGCTAACATCTCACATTAATATGACACACTGTCACAAATAAGGAACCAATATTATATATTGGAATATATTATTACTAACTAAAGTCCATGCCTTATTCAGAAAATAAAAGAAAAACTTTTTTTTTTAGGTTTGCAACAACATTGATAGGAAGGTACAGAGATTTCTCATATGTCCCCTCCCTACTCTACATCCTCTCTCATTAGTAACATCTCCCCTCAGGGTGGTACATTTGTTACAATTGATGAACCTACCTGGACCGATTATTATCACCTAGAGTCCATCATTTACATTAGGGTTCATTCTTGAAGTCGTAGATTCTATGGATTTGGACAAATATATCTACTAGTGAAGTATCTGAGGTATAATACCGAAGTATCATACAGAATGGTTTCACTGCCCTAAGAGTCTCTGTGCTCCTCCTTTTTGTTCTTCCCTCTCCGCAATGCCTGGCAACTACTGATTTTCTTTGTTTCCCTAGTTTTGCCTTTTCCAGAATATGGTAGTGTTGGAATTTTCTATTAGGTAGCCTTTTCAGATTGGCTTCTTTCACTTAGTAATGTGCATTTAAGTTTCCTCCATGTCTTTTCATGGCTGGATAGCCCATTTCTTTTTAGCACTGAGTAGTAGTATTCCATTACCTGGATATACCATGGTTTATTTATTCATTCACTTACTGAAGGATATGTTGGTTGCTTCCAAGTTTTGGCAATTATGAATAAGGCTGCTATAAACGTCCCTGTGCAGGTTTTTGTGTGGACATACTTTTTCAGCTTCTTTGAGTAAAATACTGAGGATCACTGGAGAAACATTTTTAAGTAGAAATGGTCAAGCATTCAGGCAGACGATGGCTTTTGAGTGCTGATGACAGTATCCGTGACTAGTCTTTAGTTAACATTGTGCTGAATGTTTTGTATACATTCTCACAACACCTAGTCAGATAGCAATTCTTTACAGAAAGGACAACGTAGTAAGATTTTTACAGTCCGAAACCACCAATTCAGTGAGTGACAATTGAGGACTTCAGCCCAGAATCTCAACTCTTAATCACCATATATATAAGTCTGTTCTTATGCTGCTAATAAAGACATACTCAAGACTGGGTAATTTATAAAGGAAAGAGGTTTAATTGAATCACAGTTTCACGTGACTGGGGAGGGCTTACAATTATGGCTGAAGGGGAAGGGGAAGCAAGGCACATCTTACATGGTAGCAGGCAAGAGAGAGCATGTACAGGGAACTCTCCTTTATAAAACCATCAGATCTTGTGAAACTTTTTCACTGTCATTAGAACAGCATTGGAAAGACCCACTCCTATTATTCAGTTACATGCCACTGGGTCCCTCCCACGACAAGTGGGAATTATGGGAGCTACAATTCAAGATGAGATTTGGGTGGGGACACAGACAAACTGTATCACTATGTAATCGGCACCCCCCACTTTTTTTTTTTTGTTTTTGCTATGTTGCCCAGTCTTGTCATGATAATCCTCTTTCGACTATTTTCAGTTGGGCCTGCTTTTGATGAAATATTTTGGCTAAAGCTTTTGCTAGACCTGTGAATACTGATCTGGGGCTTTCAAGCTTAAAGGATTATATATTTCTTTAGCACTTGGCATTGTTTGTAAAATAATTGTTTGAGATTTCTTTTTCCTTCACATTATTTTTGCAGATTTTATATTTTTTTCCTCTATCAAAGTTATAGTGTAGGGATATGACTCAGAAGCCAGATGGGGGTAGGGGTGTTCCCAATTATTCTAAATGTAAATGTAATTAGAGATTCATGTAGATGCACACCTCCCTTCTAAAAAAATATGGTTATTTTAGCACTCACTATAAATTCACTGGTATTCATAAATTTATGGTGAAATCCTCTGGTTATAAAGTGAGTTTTATTACATCCACATAAGCTGCTTTTTTTAACCTCCGCCTCCACTTTCTTTTTTCTTTCCTACAAGAACATCCTTTGTCCCCTCTGAATAAGTTTATAGGAGTGTTTGGACCATTCTCAAACTGGCCAACTTCTCAACTCAGTTTAAAAAGTGGGATTATATGCTTAAGAATAGATGTTCTGAGTGAGAATTTCTTCCATCATTTGACAGGCTTAACATGTCTAAGATGTAGGGGAAAAATCTTAATTGGACATACAGCTACCCAGTAGAATGCCTGATAGAATGAAGAGTTTGAAGAAAGTTAAGGGCATACTAATGGCAAATAGTGCAAGGAAAAATAAAAGCAATTAGAAACTCCAGGAAAAACTAAAACTGAGCTAAAATTGAAATGTATTCATATTACATTATTTGACAGGCATAGAAAAATATTTACATGGTTATAATATAAACACAGAATCAATTTATAGACAAAGTACAAAGCTCATGGTTATAAAACAGTAATCCTAATCAACCTAAATGATATAAAAGTAAAAATATAGACGAAAGATGGTAAGGAATGGAAAGATTTGGAAAAGTGAAGAAGGCTCTAATAATATCAAAGTGGGGCAGTTCGTAGCTATTGTAGGTGATGCAACAGAAATTAAAGGGACTACTTTTTTAATAAAAAATGAGAACATGCATAGGCAAGGAAGTAGCAATTTAATCTTTTTAAAAGAAATAATGAATAGGAAATAAAAGAACTAAGAATATGTCTTATCTGGAGAAGGCATTTGGGAAAAGGAGCTCCTGGTACAGGTCAAGGGACTGCATTTTAAGCTAATGTGATTTTTAAAACCTCTTCTCCAATGGAAATTCCCAAATCCAGAAAAATAAGAGTGATACAGGGAGCCCCCCAAGAACGTACCACCCTTAATTTTACCATTTTTGTTTCATCTGTCTTTTTTTCTTTTTTTTTGACTGGTATCTTAAAAAATTCAAATATCATGCCATTTGGCTCCAGATATTTTCAAATGCATCTCAAGAAAAAGGACTTCTACTTAGATAGCCACAATATCATTATCACACCTAATAAAACGAACAGTTCCTTATCATTACCATATTGAATTTTGTTTGACTGAAAAAAGTGCTTTTAAATTTTATTAGTAGTTGCAGTAGTTAGAGAAGGGGTCTTGCCATGTTGCCTTGGCTGGTCTCAAACTCCTGGGTGCAAATGATCCTGCTGCTGCCTTAGTCTCCTCAATAGTTAGCACTACAGCGTGTGCCACTGTGTCCACCTGAAAAAGTAGGATTTTTAAAAATAGTTAATATGTTCAAATCAGGTTCCAGACAAAGCCCCCTCTTGTGTATGGGTGTTATGTCTCTAGTTTCTTCTGAGTCTTTTAATCTTGAATAGTTCCCTTTTCCTTTTTGTTATGCCATGGACTTACTGAATAATATTTGATGTTAAAAATGTGTGCATGCATTAATTTGATTAAAAATTTTCAAAAAGTTTTAATTTGCTTCAAAAATGTTAAGGGTTAAAAAGTATAGACAACTTTATATATTTTAAAAGTCTTATGTTCTCTTTAAGAATATTTTTATAAAAACTTATTCTTAATGACTAAATTTAAACATCTCGAATGCAGGAACCTTTGCATATCAGTTATTTTGGGCACAATTCTTTGCATACCAAGATGAGTAAAAATAATTGTTCTTCAGTATTTTTTAGTCTAATCAGAGAGGGCAGTTTGTGGACATGCCTGCCAATGCATTTTGCCACATGGAGGTAATTATTTTTAAAGCTAATAGTTAATGGATTCCTTACTGGTAGCCAGCTGTTTTACTAACTGTTTTAAATTATTTTTATCCATACTGCACACTGTGGGAGAATCCATATAATCCACACAAGAAACCTGAAGCTCACAGAGATTAGGTAACTTTGTGTAGGGTCACCCAGCTAGTAAATGACTCAGCATGTATAGGAACAAGGTCTTTCTAATACCTTTAATCACTAAAATATATAGGGCCTCCCAATTTGACATGCTATTCTCCCTTCCTAATAGGCAGCGATGTGTACTGGTTCAGAGCATGAGTTCTAGAGCCAGACTGCTTGGTTTTGACTCTGGCTCTCATACTAAATAGTTCTGTGACTTTGGGTGATTTACTTAACGTCCATCTGTCTCAGTTTCCTCATCTGTAAAATGGAGAAAATAGTCCTGGCTCATATGATTAAATGATTTCCTATTTGTAAAGACCTTGGAACGGTACTTGGCATATGCATAAATTTAAAAATGCTTAAATAACTGCAGCACAGAAATACTACATTTGACATATATATGGATTGGTGGATGCACGGTTAGACAAACAAAACGTAGGGAGAAAATTGTAGACTACCTTTTCTTATATTTTACCAACAAAAGGTAAAAGCACCTCCCCCAATTAGTGTAATAAGATTGTCTCTCAGGTTTCAGAATATTGTGCAAATTTTTTAAAAAATTGTAATAAAATTTTATTGATGGTATACACATACATTGTTTATTATTTTGTAGAGTTCTTAATGCTCAATGTTTACATCAATTTCCTGACTACTGTTTTTGAAAAAAGAAGGAAACACATTGAATAGTATTTGTTTTTTTTCCTCTTTCTTTAAATGATGTGAATAATCCAGAAGCATAAGAGGTGATTTTCGTGTTAAGCTTTCTCTGGAGGAAGAGAGAACTGGATTTGGATTTTTCTTTCAAGGAGAAAGAAAAAAAATGTCAGTCACATTACAGCCTTGAAAGAATCTTGAACAGTTCTGGAGGAACTTTAGCGCGTGGGTAGTAGATACAGTAATTTAGCCTCTGCCACTTAATCTATCCCCAAGGTCTCATGGAGGGAAGAAAGAGAGGTGACAGCATTATAACGTGACTGAGTGGTTAGTGAATGCTCTATAACCTCTATCTTGGTTTGACTGGCTTTTTGTTGGTGTTCTTTTAACCTTTTGAACTTTGCTAAAAATAGTTGCTTTGAATCCAGGATCCTAGACAACTTGGAAACCAATGAATTGATTTCATGATGGCCCTTTGCTGCTTTGAGGATGCAGGCTGATGACTTAGGTCCTGTGTTCACTGATTCTTCTGGAGATGTCTGTAGGAAGAGGCAGAGAATCTTGGGTTTGTCTCCTGATTTATTTCTAGCAGCTCACCTTGTTGGCTGTGATTTGCTGCTTGTCCATATATAAGTGCTGAATCGTTTTGAATAAGTAGTCTCACATGAAAGGAGATGATCTGCTTGGCCTAGTTCATTCTTTCTGTAACTGATAACAATGAGAGTGAAATTTCATCTTAACAAATGCAGAGCTGCTCTAATGGAGGATGATGTGGAATTTCCCATTGTCTACCTGTACTGTCCTAAAAATATACAACCAATTCCAGTGACTGATAATGAAATGTGACTGAGTGATTCATGGTGGCTCAAGAAATCCCAGCTTCATTTGACCAGCCTTTTTTTTTTTTTTTTTTTTTAATAGGGGGAATGGGTAAACCTTTTGACCTTTGCAAATACATAATTTTATAGAATATGTGTACCAAGAACTGAAACTCACCACATTTGTAGGTTCAAACTTACTGACTTTTGGTTCCATTGCTCTATATAGGCCAAAAAGAAGAGGAAAGGAGAAAATAAGAAAACATGTATATTAGTTAATTTAACTTTGATTTTTGGATCTGGAATGTATTTTGGATGGTGTTAAATTGGCCTGGGGACTTCTTTGTTATTTTTTTTTTTTAAATCACAGCGTTGGTTTGTAATATTCATGGTTTATCCTGAATGACTTAAAGGATTTTTTTTTAATTTAACGTGGGTTAAAAGAACATGAGCAATAGACCTGCCAATAACTATTTTAAAATATAAACAGATAACTGTTTGTTTTGCTCTAAAGGTCACATTGAGGATTCAGAGCTCATGACTCAGGATAGCTGTTTTTCTTAGAGGAATGATTTAGACAAGTTGAATTGAATAGCTCCTAGGCCACTGACATTTATTCAATTTTGTCTTTAGTATTTGTTTACTTTTTGAACCTGTAAAACAGTGGTGTCCAATCTTTTGGCTTCCCTGGGCCACATTAGAAGAAGAAGAATTGTCTTAGGCCACACACAAAATAGACTCACACTAACAACAGCGTATGTGCAAAAAAAAAAAAAAAAAAAAGCAAACAAATCTCATAATGTTTTAAGGAAGTTTATGAATTTGCATTGGGCTGCCTTTAAAGCTGCCCTGGGCCGTGGGTTGGATAAGCCTACTGTAAAAGATTGGAATTTAGATATATCTTTTCAAAATATCTTGCTATTCTAAAAATAATTCTCAATTTCTATTTTTATAAGAAAAATTATTAGACAATGTTAAGTTGCAACAAGTAGGTTTGCATTTTGGATTGTAATCGTCTCAATTTTATTAAAAGGTTGGCTTGTGATAACCATAGGTTTCTTAATTTTATTTTATTTGGACATACTATTTTACTGATAGGATGTGTAAAAAATAGTGAGTGAAGCAGTTGGACTAATTGTTTAAACTGAGATTACTTAGGAAAGATTATGTGGCATGTTTATATTACATTGAGCAAATTGTTTATAGTAGGAATCATTTAAATATGCATTACCAATATCTCAGGTTTTAGAATTGCCAACCCTGTAAGTTGAGATTTTCCAGGATCTTATAATTACACTGGCTAGTGGTTCTCCCTTGAATAAACTGCAAGACTTTGCATTTAGCTAAAAATGACTTACCTTTGAAGGTGGTGCTCATTTATTAATTCAAAAAATATATATATCAAGTGCCTGCAGTGCACTGTGTACCATGCTAAGCACTGGAGATAGTGTTGAGTGAGACAAATTTAGTCTCTGCCCTCATAGAACTTACATTCTAGTGGAGTGAGACAAACACCAGGAGGCAAGTAATACATAATAAACAAGATTACATAGAAGAGTGTTAAATGCTGCAAAGAATATAAAATAAGGAGGATGTGATACAGCATGACTGGGGGTAAGATGGGTGGGCCAGCACTGGATAAGGCAGTGAGGGAGATCTTCTGGAGGGAGTAACATAGAGGTTGTCACTTACAACTTTAGGAAGAGTTGGTCATGTGTGTCTTTGGGGAAATGGTATGCTAGCATCAGGAACAACAAGGGTAAAAGCTTTGGGTGTAATGATGTGGGTACGTCCAGTGTTGGAGAAACAGGAAGAAGGCTGAACAGCAGGGAGGCAATTGGTGTGTCTTGGCCCATGCACATCTCGGGCAGTAATCCAGACCATGTAAAAATTAATTTGTGGGCTGGGTGTCACACTTGTAATCCCAGCACTTCGAAAGGCCAAGGCAGGAGGATTGCTTGAAACCAGGAGTTCAAGACCATCCTGGGCAACAAAGGGAGACCTTACTTCTATGAAGAATATAAAAAATTAGGTGGGCATGGTGATGCACACCTGTGGTCCCAGCTACTCGGGAGGCTGAGGTAGGAGGATTTCTTGAGCCTGGGAGGTTGAGGCTGCAGTGAGCTGTGATCACACCACCGTACTCCAGGCTGGATGACAGAACGAGACTGTCTCAAAGGAAAAAGAAAAAAAAGCAGTTTGTCCTCTCTATATGCATATTGCAAATTATTACATAAGTTGGGTTTTTATAAGCCACATAAAGTTGGCGTGATAAAAATTTGATTTCCTAGCAAATTGCAGAGTGCTTGTTTCTGGTACCCTGAGTTGTGTTGATGTCCAGTGCTTCCTTTCCTTTACTCTCTCTGGTGTCAAGAGTGAATGGTGCTAGATAACCATGAACCCACCAAATCCCAAACACAAGCACACTGGTCTGTGGAGACATACAAGACCAGTGTGCTTCTGTTTGGGATTTGGTGTCCCAGATACTCCAGACCAGTGTGCTTGTGTTTGGGATTTGGTGGGTTCAGGGTTGTTTATTAAATAAAACTGATAGTATTCTGAGATTTTATTAGTTTGCTAGGATTGCTGCAACAAAGTTCCACAAGCCGGATGACTTGAACGACAGAAATTTATTGTCTCACTTAATTAAACTGTCAGCAAGGTTGGTCCCGTCTTCTTCTTCCATTTTTTTTTTTTTTTTTTTTTTGAGGCAGAGTCTTGCTCCATGACCCAGGCTGGCATGCAGTGGTGCAATCTCAGCTCACTACAACCTCCGCCTCCCGGGTTCAAGAGATTCTCCTGCCTCAGCCTCCTGAGTAGCTGGAATTACAGGTGTGTGCCACCACACCCAGCTAATTTTTGTATTTTTAATTGAGACGGGGTTTCACCATGTTGGTCAGGCTGATCTCGAACTTCTGACCTCGTGATCCACCTGCCTTGGCCTCCCAGAGTGCTGGGATTACAGGTGTGAGCCACTGCATCTGGCCAGGGTTGGTTCCTTCTGAAGGTATAGGAAGAAATCCATCCTGCCTCCTGCCTAGCTCCTGGTGGTTGGCTGGCAGTCTTTGGCATTCTTTGGCTTCTGCTCTGTTTCCTCTGTCTCCACCTTCATGTTGGCATGTGTTCTTTGTGCAAGTGTGGCCTTCTCCAAATTTGCTTTTTTTTATAAGAATCCGAGTCATGTTGGAATAGGTCCCACCTCATTCCAGTATGACCTCATCTTAACTAATGACATCTGTAATGAACGAATTACCAAATAAGTCACATTCTGCATGTTTTTGTCCTCCTGAAATTCCTATATTGAAACCTGATAACCAAGGTAATGTTAGGAACTGGGGCCTTTGAGAGGTGATTGGGATGAGTGCTCCCTCGTTCCTCCCACCATGGGAGGACACAGCAAGAAGGTGCCATCTGTGAACCAGGAAGTGGGCCCTCACCTGACTCTGAATCTGCTGCACCTTGATCTTGGACTTCTAGGCCTTCAGAACTCTGAGAAATGCATTTCTGTTATTTATGGGCCACTTAGTTCATGGTATTTTATTATAGCTGCCTGAACCGATTAAGACACTTTGTGAGCTGCTTATGGTTAGGACTTCAACATAGGAGTTTTAAAAAGGGCTTTTCAGCAGCTAGACAAATTCTAAAAGAGCTGTAACTCTCAGCATAGGAATTTTAGGGATGGGGACACAGTTCAACCCATAAAAGAGGTGCGTATCATTTGGCTAAATTCATTGTCTCTCACAAATGAAAATATGGACAAAACCTGCAAACATTCTGAAGCTGTTTAACCCATTTTTTTGCTTAGGTGCCTGGAAGCCATCGCCCCCTTTTTGTTTAATAACGGCAGTGTGTACTAAGCACTGCTAGGCTCCTCTGTGATAAGATCTTGAATGTGTCACCTTGAGTCCTCATAAGCACTCTCTGGAGTTTGTTCTGTAAGCAGCTTCTCTTGACAATTGGGGGAACTGAGGCTTAGTTCCAGAAGAAACTTCCAGCGCCTTACCACATCAGCTCCTAGTTTCAGCATTATTTTTCTTACTGCTTTTAAACTGCTGGAGTTGATGGAAGAGTCACAACCACTAGCACTGGAGCCTGCCCTAACCACTAATAGCACCTCCAGGTAAAATGTTTCTTATTGTGAGGTTAGTTTCTTGTCTTCCTGATTCTGCCACCTGGTCCATTCAGTGCCTCCGTTGTTCTTTATCCCTGAAAGAGCTTATGTAATATGCAGCAGTACTGAGAAGATTAATTAGTTAATATTTGTGAAGCACTTTGAAGATGAAAAGCTCATGAACACTTAAAGTTAAATTAAATTTTGCCTCCTGGTGCCAAGAAATAAACAGTCTTTCTCTTCCCTGCTTGGGGTCAGCATCTCCCCTTGGCATGGAGGACAGTGTGTTCCCACAGAGAACAGCCTGTATTGATTCTCTCCCCAAGACAAAGATCGGAATGGCTACCAATTCTCTTTTGAACTGGATTAGATCCTGCAAACGATTGAACAGTTGACTCTCTGCTAAGTAGAAATGTGGTTGATACTGCAATAGTATTAAAATTTCAACTTCTAGGGGATTAAATTGAGTGCAACTTCAGAAATTTGGAGATGAATGTCCAAGTGGTTTGAAAAGCGATGTTCATGTTCCACTAAGTGTATTAACATCAAAAGCGATATTGATGTTTGAAAATGTTAGGCTGCAGTTGTTTCCTTGTTCTTTTCATTTATTGCCATTTTGACCTAAAGTTTGTGCCAGGAAGTTCAGCTTCACTCCTAATGAATCTGAGTGGCGTAATGCTCGCCCTGTCTTGCCCATTGCTTTTCCTGGTAGCCAAATCCCTGTACGATGAGCTATAACATATCCTCAAATGAACTGCATAAAAGTGTGTTGGAGATGGAGAGGAGATCTATAAATTCAGAGGACAAATAAATCAAAAAGTCAATGACTTGTAAGAATTTGTAAGCCAAATTTGGAGCTAAATTGGAAACTGAACCTCAGACATTTCCAAGGCTGTATTCATTCCTTCTTTTGTTGGATAGATCTTCTAAGAGCCACCCTCAACTCGTGAGTCTACTAATTGCTTTTCAAATTGACAGTTACCTTGATGAACCTTGACTTTATATACGAGTGGTAGTTTGTTGCACAGGAGTTGTTTTCCCAGAATGTATTGACCTTTATTCCAGTCTCAGCTATGAGTAAACCTCTGTCTGTGGAATCAGCTCCTAGAACCTCAGCTCTGAATAAATGAAGAGCTTAAAGGTAAGGAATAGGTGGATCAGTTCAGCCAAGTGAGGCCAGGTAGAATCAGAGTTCAGAGCCAGCTCAGAGTTGAGAATGGTGAGAAATAATCAGGACTGTTTGACTGAGGACCATATGAACGGGGACACACACACATGCACGCACGCATGCACGCGTGCACGCACTTAAACACACTGCAAAAATAGAGGTGTTTCCCAGGTTCCTAACCTCCTGAATGCAATGCAGATTCTTTGCTCCACCTTCCTTTGGTTGTTTCCATGTAGCTCTGGCCTGTAATCAGCCCAGCCTGGGCCTTGGCCACTACCAGATATTCTGCTGGCACAGAGAGCAGTCAGGACCAGTTTTCCTTCTCTTAATTTCCTCCTCAGGAGAGTTGAGTGTTTCTCATGTTCTCTTCTTTTCCTCTGTCTTTCTCTGTTCAGCTTAGGTAATCCTCCATTCTGCAGTCTTTCTCCTAGGTATGTATCTTGAGAGGTAATGCAATGTTGGTTAAGACTGCCTGAGTTGAATCCTGGCTGTACCACTTACAAGTATGGCCTCAAGAAAGGCATTGACTCTCTTTGCCTCAGTTTCCCCGTCTGTAAAATGGGGATGATAATACCTATGTCATTGCAATGTTGTAAGAATTGAACAAGTTGATATGTGGAAATCTCTTAGTGTGTGGTCTGTAATGTGTTTAATTAGCATTAATTGTAGAGAAGTGGAGTCTCCCCTTCAGTTCTTACCTGAGTAACGTTGGACAATTTCATACTTTGTTGTCACTGTTTTTCTTTAGCTCTTACTCTTTCTTATCCATTTCTGTAGCACTAGTGATAAAGAGAAAAGATGTGATTGCTAATAGAGTAATTCCTTGTTGATTTTGTGTAATGATCCAGGTTGGAGGGGGGAAGATAAAGCCTAAGAGATCAATTCAGTTTTCTTGCAACTTAAATTGTTGTGGGAAAAGAGACATGTTGATAATGGTTTGTCGTATAACATAGAACATGCTAGACTCCAAGTCCAAACAGAGATTAGAGATAGGCAAACGAAGATGATAGTCAACCATGTGCGTGGGCTTGGGTCTTGGGGTAAGTCATAGAGGGCTTCACAGAGGAGGTGACATTTGAGCTAGTTTTTTTTTTTTTTCTGAGACAGGGTCTTATTCGTCACCCAGGCTGGAGTGCAGTGGTGCCATAGCAGCTCACTGCAACCTCCTCCTCCCAGTCTCAAGTGATCCTCCCACCTCAGCTTCCCGAGTAGCTGGGACTACAGGCATGCGCCACGCCCAGCTAATGTTTTTGTACTTTTAGTAGAGACAGGGTTACACCATGTGGCCCAGGTTGGTCTTGAATTCCTGAGCTCAAGCGATCCACCTGCCCTGGCCTCCCACAGTGTTGGGGGTTACATGCGTGAGCCACCATGCCCTGCCTCGAGCTAGTTCTTAAATGGGTAAGAGGTTCAATGATAGACACTATCAGCACTCCCAGTTAGTTAAATAATTGAGGTGAGAGTGCTGCTCATTAGATTTATCAGGTATTTATCAGGTATGTGGTCACTGGAAATACATGCCAACGTCCCGGTGGTGGGGTGGGATTGGGGGAGCCTGAAGGCGAAGACCTGAGAAGAGAAGGAGATTAAGAGTCTGTGATTTTTACTTAGTTGGTCCCTGGAGGCCAGGGTCATTACTACAGTTTGTGGTAAAACTTTCTGGTAGCTAATGATGTTGTTTCAGAGAACCTCAGAAGACAAAATTAAAAACTTCGATGTGAGCTGAGACAAAGTAAAAACTAGGCATACCCTACTGCTGAGATCCTTACTGTCTTTTAGGATCGCAGGCTTTCACCCTTTCCTATTTTAACTTCCCTTTTATTCTTCTCCCCTTTGCCTCCACTCACTTCCAGTCCACAGAGCTTTCCTGAAAACCTATTATGTGCCAGGTACCAGGGGATCCCAAGTTGGGTTAAGGCATAATTTCTTCCCTGGAGCTGACCTCACCCAAAAGGGGAAGATAGTCCTGTGAAGAACTAATTGTGTGGAGTGTGGCTGGTAACACAAAAAGCTGTGTAGGAAAAGGAAGTGTGTCTGGGCTAAGAAGGCAGGGATGGCTTCAAGGTCTTGAAGGTTTTGGCACATGGATAGATAGTGACCAGGTGGACAGAGGCACTCCAGCGAAGGTAATGTAGCCTGCAAAATCAAGGAGATATGGAAGGCCGTAGTTAGAGTGAGGAATGAGCCATGTTGTGTAGCTGGAATAGAGGGAGCCAGGTGTCAGGCAGGTATGGTTCCAGAAGAGGCTGAAAATGTTGATGAGGGCTTTATGAGTATATTAGGCTTTTCTTGCATTGCTATAAAGAAATACCTCTGAGGCTGGGCAATTTATAAAGAAAAGAGGTTTAATTGGCTCACAGTTCTGCAGGCTGTGAAAGTATGGTGCTGGCATGTGCTCAGCTTTTTGGGAGGCCTCAGGGAACGTTTAGTCATGGTGGAAGGTATATCACATGGCAAAGCAGGAGCCAGAGAAGAATGGGGAGGGTGTCACATGCTCTTAAATGACCAGACCTCTTGAGAACTCACTCCATTCATCACTTCCCACCAGGCCCCACCCCTCACTGAGAATCACATTTGGGCTTGAGATTTGGGTGGAGACAATTATCAATATCCAAACTCTATGAATGGGGCAAGTTATTTTATGCTCTCTTCAAGGTACATGGGCTTTATCTTGTAGAATCCAGGGATCCCATGAAAGTTTTTAAGCTGGAAAGTGACATCATTAAATTTGCCTTTCTTTAATGTTAAAGCAAGTTAATTTTGGTGACAGTGTGGAAGATGTGTTTCCTTATATTTGGCCATATACAATATATTTGATTTTTAAAACATTTAATTTCTAGTATTCTAACAGTATAACAGTACTTTTATAGGTTTATAAACAAATGACGTTTTACGTTTTTATAAGTCAGATCATTTTTGTGACTACCCTTTCTATGGAAAAATGAATATTGAGTGTCAACAAACAACATGGTATGTGACAAGCTTGTGCATTGCTGATCTGTGTTGGCCTCATGCATAAACAAAGGCTCTTAAACTCAAATCTCTGATGCCTTTCAGAAATGCCTTTTCCTTTCTTTTCGTGTACTAAGAGGGATCATGGAACCTGTGATCTAAAAACTGGGAAGCAATGATGCCATGTGTTTGCAAGCATAGGTAACACAGCTGTTGTAGAGATGTCTTTAAAAAGGTGCTTGAATATTTTGGTGTTTGGGAACAGGTCTTCCAGCTTGTCATGGGAGTTGCATAGTTTTAGAAATCAGTTCTTAACCTTAAACTTTGTTCTCACTGAACTCTAGAATAGCTGTGGTTTTTGAAGACCAGCTGTTGAATGCATTTATGCATACTTAATTTTTTTTGAATGGCTGCTAAAGATCTAAGACAATTATATTCAGGTTCGTGGAAAGAGCTTCTTGTGGAAGTTTAACATCGTTAAACTGTTGGTTGATGGAGGGCTGGTATTTACTGATACTCTTGAGTTAATGAGTCCCAAGTATAAAAGCCACAGTTGTGCTACCCTTCAAGTTGAAGCATCGCAGATTTTTACACTCATACTTTGAGGCTTGCTATTTCAATATAGAAAACAAATACAGATGCTGAAAGAAAATGACTAGATTTCAAACTTTATCTGAGGCAAATGTGAGGTCATTAGTTAGACTTCCTTCAAACTTCTTAAGTTCCTGAGCCTCATGATATTATCAAATTAATATCTGGGCACACTACTGAAGTATTAATTTCAGTTCATCATGAACGTTTGCACTTCTCATAAAATAGCCATTTCTGTGTTAAAAATTTCTTATAGTCTGTGAATCGCATTTAAGAAAGCAGTGCTAATGTGAGCATATTTAAAATCATCCTCTAAGTAATGCTTTCAGAAGCCAGTGTATAGTCAGACGTAACAAGTACAAGGAGACCATGTAACCACTCATTGAAGATGAATGATGTTTTTATGCTGCAAGAATTAGACTGTTTCTTAAACAAAGTAAGAGACTGCTTTTTTAGTTTTTAACCACCTGTATAGAGAATCTGAATGCCTGATAGCCTTCTATATTATTTTGCTTATTTATATAATTATTTTACAATAAACCTTAAAATGATATTTGATTCTACAGTGGCTGTGGATAGATCAACCACATCTGTATAATCTAGATTTTTTTAAAGCTCCCTTTTCTTGCTCTGTCAATTGCATTCTGTCCATATTTGGCCATTTTGGAGAGCCAAGTTTTCCTCACTTATCAGTGGTGATAACTGGATAAGAAAAAAGTCGATCAAATCCAAGTGTGTTTTTATATATGATGCATCAGTTATCTTAGCCACATAGCAGTTCCAAAACCTCAGGCACACACAAGAAGTGTTTTTTGCATGTGTGTCTTGGGTCACAGAGGTTCTGCTGATCTTGGGTGAGCTTGACCATGTGCCTGAGGGTTGGCTTGCTGTTGGACAGGGCGAGGTGACTGAATGACTTGGCTCTGCTCTGTCACTCTCCAGCAGTTGTGGCAATGACAGTGACTCTAGAGAGCAAGCCCAGTGCACAAGTCCATGAAGCCTTTGGTTGCATCAATGTCTGCTGAGCAAAGCATGTCTCTTTGGACTGAGTCAAAAGTCGCGGGGCAGAGCTGACCAGCCCACCTATGGTAAATTGGCACTGCAAAATTTCATGTCAGAGGGCATGGATACAGGGAAGAGTGAAGAGCTGGGGCTAAATGATGTAATTCACCACGTAAGATTAAAAATTTTTATTGATAAGTAATTAATTTGACTTCCTCTCTCTCTCTCTTTCTTTCCTCGCTATCTCTTCTTTTTTTTTTTTTTTTTTTTTGAGAAAGGGTTTTGCTCTGTCACCCAGACTGTAGCGCAATGGCATTATCACAGCTAACTGCAGCCTTGACCTCTTGGGCTCAAGCGATCCTCCCACCTCAGTCTCCCGAGTAGCTGGGACTATAGACATGTGTACCATGCCTAGTTAAGTTTTTAAAATGTTATGTAGAGTTGCTATGTTGCCTAGGCTCGTCTCAAACTCCTGGGCTCCAGCAGTCCTCCCACCTCGGCCTCCTAAAGTGCTGGAATTATAGGTGTGAGCCACCCCATCCAGCCTGATTTCATATCTTACCTACCACTTGTGTTGTCTCCCTTCTTTAGGCCTTCATCAGGGAATATTTGGTGGTAAAGAACAGAAACCCACTCAAGTTGCTTGAAAATTACCGTAAACAGAACAGGCGAGCTCATAGGCCTATAAAAATAGGGAACCAAGGATGGGCAGGTATCACCAGAACTGGGACTGCTAGATGTTAGACTTTGAGACCCTTCTCTCATCTCTGCTCCTCTCTGTTTCTTCCCCTCTGCTTTCCTCCCCACTCTCATGACCCATTATGGCCACATCAGTTTTAATTTTTATGCAGTTTTGTGGCTCAAGCACCTACTATGAATTTAGGGATGTGAATTAGACCTCACCGTCCAGTTCTAATTCATATCCCTAAATCCTAGCTCATGGATTGGTTATTCCTAATTCTACTAGTGAGTTTCCTAGGACTGCGTGCTGTCTTCATCTCTTTCTTTACGTTGCTTACTGAGCTGGTCCAGTCCTATGACTTTAAATGCTGTCTTGTTGCTGATGACTCTTAAGTTTCTGTCTTCAGCCTAGACTTCTCCCTTGAACTCCAGACTCACATACACTACATCCTATTTCACATGTCCATTTGCGTATATGTCATAGGCCTCTCAAACTGATACCCAGTATAGACTGCTTGATTTCCTCCTCATAAACCTGTCTTTCCCAGTCTTTTCTTAATAAATGGCAATTTCAGTTTTCCAGTTATTTAAGCCTTGGAATCAAATCCTTAGTTAAATATTAATACTTTAAAATTATATGCATATTTAATAGTTCTAATATAGTATGCATATTATAAAAGAAAGCAAACTTGAAAGCTTCATATGACACTGATGAAGTAAAATAGATCTTTAATGTCTTGCTAATTAGGATGCTTCATATTTTTATTTACTAATATCACAAGCACAATAGATCATGTGAGTTTCATTTTTTAAAAATTGTGGTAAAAACACATAATACAAAATTTACCATCTTAACCATTTTTAAGAGTAAAGTTCAATATTGTTAGGCGTATTCACATTGTTGTGAGACAGATCTCCAGAACTTTTTCATCTTGCAAATCTGAAACTGTTCCCATTAAACAATAACTCCCCTTTTCCTGCTCTTCCCAGTTCTATGTTCTTAACTACTTTAGATACCTCATATAAGTGGAGTCATACTGTATTTGTATTTTTGTGATTGGCTTATTTCACGTAGCAGAATGCCATAATAGTTCATTAATGTTGTAGCATGTAACATGATTTTTCCTTCCTTTTTAAGGTGAAATAATACTCCATTGTCTGTGTATATCACATTTGGCTTATCCATTCATTTATCAGTGGGCATCTGGGTTGCCTCTAACTTTTTTTTTTGAGACAGAGTCTCCTTCTATCACCAGGCTGGAGTGCAGTGGCACAATCTCAGCTCACTGCAACCTCCGCCTCCCAGGTTCAGGCAATTCTCCTGCCTCAGCCTCTCCAGTAGCTGGGACTACAGGCACGTGCCACCACACCCAGCTAATTTTTGTATTTATTTTAGTAGAGATGGAGTTTCACTATGTTGGCCAGAATGGTGTGGATCTCTTGACCTCATGATCCGCCCGCCTCGGCCTCCCAAAGTACTGGGATTACAGGCGTGAGCCACTGCACACGGCCTCTAACTTTTGACTATTGTGCTTAGTGCTGCTATAACCATGAATGTGCAAATCTCTTTGAGACCCTGCTTTTAATTTCTTTGACTGTATACCAGATCTGGAAGTACTGGATTATTTAGTAGCTCTGCTTTTAATTTTTTGAGGAACCTCCATACTGTTTTCCGTAACAGTTGTTTCATTTTAGAATCTCACCAGCGGTGTACAAGGGTTCTAATTTGTCCACATCTATCCAAACCTTGGGGTCTTTCTTGACTTCTCTCTTTCATGCTCTAATCTAGTCCATCAGTAAATCTCTTGACTTATGTTTGAAATATATCCTACATCTGACTGCTTCTCGTCTATCACTGTCACCTTTTTCCTAATCACCATTGACCCTTGTCTGGACCATGACACTAGTCTTCTAACTGATCTCCTGCTCTCAGTCCTTGCACCCTGCAGTCTGATCTTCATGGAACAAGCAGAGTAGTAATCGACGAATATAAGCTATATATCGTCATTCCTCTGCTTAAAACTTTCTAATGACTCCCATCACACACTGAAGATAAAATTCAAAGTTGTTTCCTTGGTTTATAATGTCTTAAAAATTTTCATTGCTTTACTCACTTGGCTGCAGACACACTGGATTTTGTACTTGCTGTAAACACACTAAGATTGTCCCTGCCTCAGGGCCTTTGCACTCAGTGTTTCCTCAACCTGGGTGGCTGTATTCACAGACACTTGCCTTTCACAGAGGCCTTTCCGAACAGCCTTCTCTAAAAAGGCACTCACGGTCAACTGTCTGTTCTCTCACCCCACTTCCTTTTTCTCTGAGCACTTGCCACTTTCTGACATCATACTGTATTTATTTATGACATCTATGGCTGTTTCCCTCAAGAGAATATAAACATCATGAACACAGGGATTCTGTCTGAGCATCTGGAAGAATGTCTGACACTTAAAAGATGCTCAATAAATATTTGTGGAATGAGTGTGTAAAACAATATTTTGTAGCCTTGTGTCTAAATAGCTTTGGCCATGGTAACAGAGGTACCCCACGTACACATGGCGCCTTAGGTGGGGGTGGTTGCCAGGAAAATGCCTGTTATCTGTCCAACATTTCTAGCCAATTTCTCCAGCTCGAAATCATTTATGGGCTGTTATTGTTCGTGAGGTCTAAGTGGGAGAGTATAGATGCCTCATCTTTTTTTTTTTTCAGCCTCTTATTGAAAAAAGCAATTCAGGGATTGATGGGAATTATTTGCTTCTGCCCTTTTGCTCCCAGATGATCCTTCCTGAATCTTGGCTGCTCCTTATTACCTGCAATCACATTTCCTGTTGTAATGGTAGGGCAATGCCTCATTTGCACAATGAATACTGGAAATGGATTTTAAAGCATTAGAAAGCAAAGCCAGAAATTCCTCCTGCAGGGGAGATGGTCGGTTGACAAGTCTGTGAATTATATAATAGAATCTCCTTTTACCCTCCTTGTAAAATATACCAAAATATCAAAAAACAATGGGCTTTTCTTCCCAGTTTGTTTGAGATCGTACTGGCATCCTCCTGTACTTTGGGGCTCTGGGATTAGAATCATGTATAATAGCTTTGTTTTCCCCCGGCTAGGTTTGTGATGAAGTTGTTCTGATGGAAACAGTCAGTAAATTCTAAAGGATCTGCACATGCTTGCTGAGCAGAGTACTTCTACCTTAAATGGTCTTCCATGCTTCTGATGCGTCAGTGATAATGTCATAGGATTGGAACATCAGCTTTGCCTATTCACGCTACCTCATGGCTGGAGAAGTCTGTTTCAGTCTTACTAGTCTGTTAGAAGCGATTAAAATGGATCTGCAGGCTCTGGGGTCTTTGAATAGGTAGCCAGAGGTCTATCAGTTGCAAGAGATTCAAAGATGGTTGCAAATGCAGTCTGAGGGAAACTCCCTGCGGCACTCATGTACCATTATGAAAATTCAGGTTCTCTACTTATGATTTCTGTACTTTTCTGCATGTATGTTATATTTTAGTGAAAAAGACTTTCTTAAGAAAACAGACCAACCATAGTTTCTACCTGCAAGAAGATCACCTGGTGGAGATACTCAAATAGAAGATCACACAGTCAGCTTAGTGCCAGGATTAAGGAAAGCATATTATGGGAACACAAATAAAAGAGATAAACTCATCTTTGGGGGAGGATAGAGGAAAATCAGAGAGAAGGTTTAAATGGGATTTATCTATCATCTTTTCCTGACTTCCTCCATATAAAATACGGATTTATATGAGGAACCAGAGTAAGTGGGTTCAATCCTGGTTCTGTGGTAGCGTGCTTGGAAGCTAAAATATGCTTGGAAGATAAAATATTGCCTTAAAAAGCAGAAAATAGATTTAAATATCATCACCCTTAGGGAGTTTGTTGATGGTTGTCTCTCCAGACCTGTCTCACTGTTGGCATGGATAACTAGATTGATGAATGAGTAAGAGCTGAAACACAAGGCTGTGTGTTTCTCATCAATGGATTTTGTTATTGTGCAATATTTAATATTATTAAGAGCTGGCAATGGCCCTGTGTTGGAGGAGGGTAGATTGTGTTTGTGTAAGAGCAGTGAGAAAGTAATGGCTAAAAAAAAGTTGATGTCTTCATTTTAAAAAAATGTTGCCAGCAGTCGGGTGCAGTGCCTCATGCCTATAATTCCAGCACTTTGGGAGGATGAGGCAGAAGGATCATTTGAGACCAGGAGTTCAAGACCAGACTGGGCAATATAGTGATGCCTTGTCTCCATGAAAAAATAAAAAAATTAGCCAAGCATGGTGATGTGTGCCTGTAGTACCAACTACTTTGGTAGTTGAGGCAGGAGGATTGCTTGGGCCCAGGAGGTTGAGGCTGCAGTGAGCCATGATTGTGCCAGCACATTCCAGCCTGGGTGGCAGAGTGAGATGCTGTTTTTAAAAAAAAACAAAGAAAGCAATGTGGCTGGTGTTAAGAGATTTATAGTCTAATGAGACACTAAGCCATTTTATCTTTTCTTCATAATGAATGAACAAAATCGTACTAGGCAGTAATTAATATAGCAAGCATGACCAGGTGGTATAAAATGAATTTCTCTGCTGCTAAGTACATTGAGCTCATAGAAGGAACTGATGGATAGGGAATGGAACCGATGGGCCATTGGAGTTGTTAGAGTAGATAATACCCAAATCGGTCTTTGGACAAACAGGTTGGAACCAGACTTGAACATGCATAAGAAGTATCTTGATAACAAGTTAAAAATGTAGGTTCCTGGGTCCCACCCCCAGATTCCGTGGGTCTGAGGTGAGGCCTGGGGTTATGTATCTTCACAAAGAGGTTTAGTTGTGGGTGGTTCAGACAATACCCTGAGAAGTGGTGACTAGGAGTCTTGCTAGGGAGAGAGGGCAGGATTGGTGGAAGGAAAATGCTTAGAAGAAAAAATGATAGCATTCAGTGGTGAAGAGGCAGATTCACTCCTGAGACAGAAAAAGAAAATTTATCTAGAAGCAACAAATGTGGCAGGCAGTTCCTAGCACTGGAGGGACTGATGGCAAAATGGGTCATGTCAATGGAGCCTGTTTTCCATGGAATGCCACAGTCTATAGCTAATGTTTTTATTTGCAGTTACCTTCAGAATGAAATCAATATTTAAAAGAAAATATCACTTTTGAATGATTTGCACCTTAACATGTGGAGGCTGGAACATACCCTAAAGATTATCTTCCTGTTCAATCCTGTCATTTAAGAGAGAGGAATGGGAGGAAGTAACTTGTATGGGGTCAGCAGAGATTTGGCTGAAATTCAAGATTTCCTGATGAGTCATAAACACTTATTTGTTTATTCATCAAACAGTTATTAAGCACGTCCTCTAAACACCAGACCTGGGCTAGACCCCGGGATCCTGCTGAAAAGAAGAAAAAAAGCAATACAGTCCCTGCCTTTGGGAGTTTACAATCTAATGGAAGGTGTCAGTTGTAGAACAAGTATGGGAATTTTTCCTGCAATGAAGTGTATTCCCCACGCTGTCAGTTATATATGGCAGGGTTGCATTCCATAGACCCCCCTGCTGAATATACTTTTATTGACATGAGGGCCTAGGGCACATGATGGCACATGACGAGCCACACAGCTCTCTGTGCAGCTGCATTGTTTAAGTGGCAGCTTGCTAGTTGGCCCTGAGTTCTTTCATTGAATGCAATCTGCTGTGATTTATTTGGATCGAGTACAGCAGTGCTTTTTAAACTTTAATTTGCTAGGCCATCACCCAGGGCTCTTGTTAAAAATGCAGATTCTGTGGGTCTAGAATAAAAACTGAGGTGCCCTGCATTTCCACCACACTCCCAGGGATGCTGATGTTGCTAGCAGGTGAACCACACTGACTAGCAAGAGTGTAGATGCATGGAGGTAGCAGATTTCTTTTGGGTCACTGAAGATCTCCTAAATTGAGATCACTTTGGGTTTTGTTAGTGTTGATCAACTGATTTGTATTTTTTCAGCTGATAATCACAAGGCCTACTATATATAGCAGCTTATAATAACAAGGTGCATTATAACCACAAAAACACCTTTGCTGTTGAAATTTGTCCAGAAAAACAACTTTATGATGGAAAGTCCTGTCGTCTGTAACCTCTAATTCTTTTTTACCTCACTGAAAAAGGGATAACATCATTTTGGATACAACAAAATTTCTTGACTTTGCCAACTGTCACAAAATAGCAGAACAGACTGTAATTACAAGTGTGACAAACGTCATAAAGGAAATGAGGCTGGGGTGTCTAGATTGGGGTCCTCTAACCGTAGTTAGTTGGATAGAGGCCATTTGGTTTCTCTTTCTGCTCTCCCCCACCTCAATCTTACGCTACTGCATAAAGTAGTGTAGGCTGGCACAGAAAATCTTGCAGGATAAGTGCATTTTTACCTGAAGCTCATCCAACAACCAGTGCCAGTGAAACTGTACATTCTATGCGCATCTTGAAATATTAGCCCTTCCAGCTCATAGTTTGTTTATAGCAAGCAAAAAAAGAAAAAGGATTACTTTCAGATTGCTATAATGCTTGACACCATTGGGCTTTTTAAAGGTTGTAAGTGAATAAATTGAGCTCTTGTGTAGGCATGTTTCTTTTTAAAAATGGTTTGATATGAGGTTAAAAACGAAATTATGTAAGATTCTATAGAAAACAGTTTTTTTTTCTGCCACTTTTTAATTTTTTGGTTTCTAGAGTGATCTTTTTTCCTGTGTTTTCATTTGAGTGGCAGTATCAGAGAATGCAAAAATGATAGTGGGGAGCAGTTCAGTTTGACCTGCTGGATTAATTTCCTTCGTTGTGTATTGGCCTTTACATTCAAATGAGGAGTTGTGTGTCTGACAACAAAGTTGCTATTCCAAGTTGCTTTGCCAGTGAGAATTTTTATTGTTTTGTATTATTATTATTATTTTTTGGCCAGTGAGAATTGTGGAACTCATGATATCTCACAGCCAGAAGGGGCTTTGGTCCATACCCAGCCAGTGGTCCTGTGTTCTGTGGTCGGCTTCTTCAGTGTTTGGGTTATCACTGTTCATGGAGCCACGTGCGCAGTGATCCTCCAACCAGTGTTTGTGCATGAGATCTAAACGTGGTTGGCACGCTCCTGATTGCCATACTGAGTTTCCAAAGAAGAATGAAGGAGTGGTAAATGACTGCACTTCCAAAAGTTGTTCTTATTGTTTATTTTTAATTTATTTTAGGTTTTATCTTGTGTGAACACACAGCCCTACACTGGGCCATGTAGACATACAGCAAACGGAGTAAGCAGTGAGCTTCATGTTGTCATTTTTTTAATCTTGTCATTCTGAGGCTTCCAAAATTCTGAGCAGAACAAAAATTCCATTGGACCCGTGTGATATTGCTGATTTTGCTTGTTACTCCGAGGCTAGGCCATTGTGACTTGAACATTCTGATAAAAAGAAGCATCATTTGGGCATTGACTTTCCATAGTAGGCTCAGGGTCACATTGCCTGGGTCTGAGTTCCATCAGCTGTGTGATACTGAGATTACTTAACTTCTTCCAGCTGCAATTTCTTCTTCTAAAAGATGTGTTGTTCTGATGATGAAATGATATCGTAAAGTACATACATAGTACCTAGAACATTGTTAGCACTTAATTGTAGCAATACAATTGAGCATTTGCTGACCCCTGTAAATATTAGTTATATAATTATGATCATAATTTCTTATTAATATCAGTAAATATTCCTAAATACTAGGTATGTATTAAATGGCTTAATATGTATATATGTGTAACATATATTATACAGCTTTTTATAGTCTATTTTGATGTAGATTCTGTAACCTGATCAAGAGCTATCTTTATGGAAATTCATTTTCTCCTTGCAGGTTAAATGGCTCTGAAATAGCTGGTTTCTGGCTTTGCTTAGAGAAAGAAAATATTGGTCAATCAATCACCAGTTGAGTGTATCCATCTTTGGTGGTTTCTCTTTAAATGGAAAGTCTATAAGTGATCTCAGTTCGTTTCGGTAGGAAAATTCATTTTAGACAGTGTATTGAGCTGAGTTTTTGTTTGTTTTAATGATAGAGAATTGAAAATTGGCATTCTCAGATGGCATTATAGGTTCTTTCTGGTGCTGTTTGAATCGGGGTTAGCCAGAGACGTTGTGGGAGTGTTCCCCCTCATTGCATTTTCTTTAAAGTATATTCCCATCCCCCAAAGATTCCAGGCATATTATATCTGTATTGTACAATTAGATCTAACTATATTTTGAATGTTAAATTCAGCCTTTAAAAACCTTTAGTATTATTTTTTTGAAGCATATATGATTCAAGTATCCCCCATGGAGGATAGTAACATCAAGCATTCAGGAGTGAAGAGGAAGGTTAAGTTTTAGGTTAGATAAGGAATTGTCTAGCTTTTAGTTCAGACAAATGGTTCTTAAATTTAACTCATCCAGCATTCCTTATGACCCACATCATGCTCTTGAAAGGAGGGCTAGAACTCCACAAATTCCCCATATTTTGTTTTGTAAGAACTGCCAAGCCAATTGTTCAAATTAGCCTAGTCATCTAATATTCTAATGTCCCTGGCAGGAGAACAAGTGTTAGAGGGAGGTGACAGATGAGCAGCAGAGAGCTTGCTGCGCCTGTGTTCTGCAGCTAACTGGTAAAGCGTGTCAAGGGTGTGGCTTTCGCCTTGCTGTCCCATGTGTTGTTTGTAGTCCCCCACTACTGTCCTTGTCCCCAACCTCTTGCAGGGCCAGAGTTTCTGTTGCAGAGCCCATTAGAACAGACCCTCTGGTCTGGGCAAGCCACAGGGACTGTACTGAGCATGCCCAGTCCTTCTCCCAAACCTGCCAATCACTGAATGGGACCCACCTCTGGGGGAAGAGGGATACAGTGGGGACATAGGGTGAATGGCACCCTTGAGCAGATTCCTCCACCAAGAGTAACATCAGGCAGGAGGAGTGAAGGTTTCCATCTCTGAGCAGCTAATATTTCTTCTGTAAATACCAATTACATCAGGTGCCAGAGCAGTTAATTAAACTGTCTACCTCTGAGCTCCATAACTCATAAGACTTAATTGTGTTGACTTGGGATATAAACCTATCCTGACTCCTCCACATACCAAACTCAAATGTTTCAGAGTAAAATACCACTTGTTTCATATACTGATAAAAAATTCCAAATAATTCCCCCAAGAATCACTTACAAGGGACCCATATCCACCCTGACAGCCCAGCCGTCTTGGAGAGTGTTTTTGCTGAGGCAACATGAGCAGGGTAGAGGAAGACTGGAAAAGGTCAGCACCTTGCGTGCTACAGAGAGGCCCAAGAGAGCCTTGTCCCCTTCAGAAGGTGGCCTGCGTGATGAAACATCTATGGTGATGTTGTGGTGCTATGCTAGTCGCTGTCCTGAGCATCACTCCCTGGCGTAGGGTTAAAAACTCCCAGGAAAGGCTTCTTTGTTGTTCTCAGACCAGTATGGTGTATGGTGGTTGCTTTCACATCAGTTTTAGGTGGCTTGCCATATTCTCCGTGAGCCTCTTTTAGGAATATTTGGGGTGGTAGTGGTAATCTATATTGGGAGCCATCTCGACTCAGTATTAAATGAGTCCGGGACAACAAGCAACACCCACCCCATTACAAGTTTTATATGAAGCAAACATCTATTTTTGCTTTCTGCAGACTCCACTGTATAAAGTGCTAAAAATAACCAAATGCTCAGAAACCATTTGTGATGCAAAAATGACTAGGGGGAACCGTGTTGTTTTCTGCCCTGGTTATAACTAAATAGTATATGGCACGAATTGTGCCCAAGAACTAGTTTTGCAAGGTCGTTCTGAGGCTTTTCTAGTGTTGGAGGGACCTACAGTTGTCCCTGTGGACTCAAAATGTCATCTTGCCCACACAAACTGTTAAAATAATTTAGACAGGCCTTTTTCTTTTTTATTGCTTAAAAGAAATAGTCTATTTGGGTCTTGAAGATTTTGTGAGCTTTTATTTTAGGATTTGTTTGTTTGTTTGTTTGTTTTAAAGGAAATGGAAATAAATAGATCACAGGTTAGGGTAACCAAAAGACAGGGTTGTTATGCCTTTTTAAATTTCAGCACATTTCCTAATACTGCCTTCATTTCTTAAGCCGTGCAATGCGTGAGACTTGAATACTCAGTGCCCCATACTGGCTTCAGTGTTGTTACCAAGAAGTGCATTCGCCAGTCTTATCAAACTGGCATCAGAAATCAGGCTCTGAGCTCAGAGGGTAGATACCTTTTATTTTTATCAAGCAGACAATTTTCCTCTCCCCTTAGCAAATAAGCTTTGGGATCTAGACTCCTTGGAACATGCCAAAGGAACCACTAGTTAATTTAATGCCTAGAGGCTACATTCCTGCTGGGTCTATAGGAAAATGTCCTCCCCCACCCCCGCCACCCCAGTCTGAGTATGTTGAGGAGCCAGTTGACAAAATTGTTAGTGTGCTGTGAAGGGACGGATGGTCACCTCCTCCTCTCTCCACTCATCCGCGTGTATGCATTCAGCTTGTTCTCCTGTGTGGGTGTGAAAATAGGCATGGACTTGTGTGCTTCTCTATTCTGCTGAGATTTGTGTTATCATCTCCACACTTCAAGGACAAAAAAAGATCCAAGATGATGAATGGTTGACCGTGTCGCATGAAAAGGAAGTGGATAGAGAGGACTCATTCTGGAATGGACTAGCAATTGACTGGACAACGTATTCTTTTCTAAGCCTCTTAACCCTTTTAATACATCTCTTTATGGCTGTGAAAGTGTCTTACCATCTGTTAGATTTTCCTGGGAGACGATTAGCTTTCAGAAACCTAAATAACTCAAGGGAAGTGAAAGCAATACTAGACTTTCTAGAAAAATTTATGGAATGTGTTCTCCTGCTTCCAGCTCTGTGCGTGCTTCAGGGAAGCTGCTGCTTCTGCTGTAATACGTCTGTGCTCTTTGGGCTGGTGGCACGTTGTCTGAGAACTGCAGAAGACAGTGGTGAAATCTAAATCAGAACCCTAGGCAGATACTCCTTACTCACCAGTCTTTACTTTAGCAATCTTCCTCTCCAATATTTATTTAAAAATTTCTCAGCGTATACAAACTCTTGGCATACAGGGGGAGAAGAAGATTTCTAAAAAATTAAGCCATTTCTCCTATAAGGGGGATTTGCTACAACAGGAAATTGGATTTGGACCTTCTTTGGAAGCAAAAAAATACAGCTAAATAAACGTTTAAATGGAAAAAGTCTCATAAATATTTTCACTTTGAAAAATGAAAATTCATTGTGTCACTCTATGATAATATCCATGTTGCATCTGAACTTCATGCTCTAAAACTCTACAAATGTAGACTTGGAAAAAAAAGTTAGCGTTTTTTCACTAGCTTCCCCCCCCCACCCCGCCACTAATCGTAGCACGGACAACCATTTCAGTTTGTGTTATGTGTTTCACAGGGGAATGTTTAGCAGCTTAGCAGGTTTGAAACTTCCTGAAGGTAGTTGTACGGGCTGGGATGAGTGCATTACAGGCCTCTCCTTGGCAAAATGTTTTTCCGTTTGTAGTTTCTCAGCATTTTCTCTTGCCATGCGCAATCCAGGCTAGTGGAATTGAGATACTCACATTTCTATCATCCAGCTGGCTAGTTTTAGGAAGGATACAGCTTGAGCCTGTTCCTCCTTGGCTTTTAGTTTTCACTTGCCTTATTTGGTAAAGCTGTGGGGTTCGTTATTCCTGGAAAGGGCTGTTTCACCAGTTTCAAGGACTATTTCCCACTTCCATCTAGTTCTGAGCTGGGAACTTGACCTTGCTTGTGGCTCTGGGGTATCTGATTTGAACTGAGGCAGTGGCAGGATTGGGGTGCCCTGAAGAATTCCCACCATCCATGGCTGGTGGTGGTGTACTCCTCACTAATGAGATATTTACACATCAGATACATAGTTCAGTGTAAACTTCTTTGAGACTGGGGACTCACAAAAGATGCTTTTTTGCTTTGTCCAAGGGCCTGGAATGGGCATGTCTTTCTTGCTTTTCCCAGGATCTTGGTATTTAGATTGCCTTTTTCCCAAATATCCTTTTCATTTCTGCCTCTTTGGAGGCTTTTTCCTATCCCTTATAAGGAACAGATAATTTTGCTCACGTCGAAGTTGCGCATCCTAAGTTTTAATGGAGCTCACAGTTTATTATTCTCTTAAGTACCTCCTCTGATGTTATTTATAGGGAAATTTATTCTTCTCATGTTCATTATATATGAAGTCATGCTCTCAGCACCCACCTCACCCTCCTCTTGTGTCCCAGACCAACTGGAATCCAGAATCCTGACAACTTATCCTTCTCTGGTTCCTAAGTAGCATTGTTTTTAAAAATAATTAGCCTAAGTTTTAAAGAGATGAGAAGGTATGGCTTATTCCTTGGGGCTTATATTTGTTTTGTGTCTTAGCCTAAAAAGGAAGTTTGTAGGCCCCCTAGTCCTCAGAAAGATAGCTATATTCTTTCTGATAAAAGGTGGGAACGGGGAAGCGGGGAGGAGAGGAGAGGAAGCGAGGTTGATGTAAGGGAATTGTTCATTCTTTGCCCAGAGAGTTTTTTTTTTTTTTTTTTAAGTAAAAGGAAGTTGAATTTATTAAGAGTTTGGAGGGAGGGGGCTGAGGGAAATGTTTTTCCCTCCCAGAATGCGGAGGCTGCCACTCAGTGGGAGAATTAGTGAAGCTCCGGAACTCACTTTCATTTTCAAGAACTTGGTGGTGGAAGCTTTTTTTGTCTTTGGCTTTGCTTCTCCCTTCCAGGCCTGCTTGTCACAGAAAGACCCCTGTTCAACTCCCTTGCCCTGCAGTTCATTTTTGGAGTGTGTGGGTGAAATTAAGGGGCTATCCCCATCATAAGAGATGAAGCAAATTAAGAGGCAAAATGAAGCAAATGAAGAGGCAAATAAAAGACATCTTGAAATTGACTGGATGGAGGGAGAAAAGGAGAAAAATGGAAGGGTAGCCTTTGAATGTGAAACTCCATAATGAAAACTGACTTGCCCACTGTCAGTGTGTATTACTGGTCCACCCACATCAGTGAGAGCTGTTGAGACCCACCCTTTGAGGGTCCTAACTGTGCTCTGCTGTTCCCTGCCTGGGCAGTTGTATTGTCATCTGGATACTCAGTTCAGTCCCATCTCTTCTGGGTATTTCTGTTTCCTGTTTAGAAAAAAACTAGCAAATTTGAGAAGATTCAAAGCATTATGCTAGGTATGTTATGAACCAATTTGCCTAATGTGGGGCCAAGCATAGAGACCCAACCGATGATCTCTCTATATTGGATATACAGGAATGTTCTGATGTAACTGCCTTAAGTCATTCTGCATCAGGGAGTTCTGTCTCTCAGATGACTTAGTTACCTGTCCTTATCAGTCCTGGTACTTTTAACTCTTTGTCATACGAATAATGATTATTACTGCTACTAACATGCACTTTTAAAAAAGTTTTTATATATTTATTTTGAGACAAGGTCTCACTCTGTCACTCAGGCTGGAGTGCAGTGGCATGATCCCAGCTAACTGCAACCTCTACCTCCCAGGTTCAAACAATTCTCCTGTCTCAGCCTCCCGAGTAGCTGGGATTACAGGTGTGTATCACCACGCCCAGCTCATTTTTTAATTTTTAGTAGAGATGGGGTTTCCGCCATGTTGGCCAGGCTGGTCTCAAACTCCGGACCTCAAGTGATCCACCTGCCTCAGCTTCCCAAAGTGCTGAGATTACAGGCGTGAGCCACTGCGCCCGGCCTAACATGCACTTTTAATACTTAAATTGCACCTGGTCTGTTCTGAAAGCTTTACCCATTTCTACCATTCAGCAACACCATGAGGCTGGTGCTAGTCATATCCTTGGTTTACTCTTGAGGAAATTAAGGCTTAGAGGATTAACTGCCCAAAGCAACACGGTTAGCTAGAAATGCTAACCCTGGCAGTCTGACTCTAGAAACAGCCTGACCAACTGCTTTGCTATGCTGCCTCTTACTGCTGTTTAAGTCACGATCTGGAGGCAAGTAGCCTTGAATGCTTTTGTTTTTTGAGACAAGGTCTCGCTCTGTCACCCAGGCTGGAGTGTAGTGCCACGATCATCGCTCCCTGCAGCCTTGACCTCCCTGGCTCCAGTCATCCTCCCACCTCAGCTTCCTGAGCAGCTGGGACTGCAGGCACTGACCCCAAGCCCAGCTAATTTTTTAATTTTCTGGAGAGATGAAGTCTCCCTGTGTTACCCAGGCTGTATTTTTTTTTTTTTTAATACAACGAGTCTCTGGAGCTCGTGGTATAAGAGCTACCCAGATGAAATGCGTACTGGTTCATTTGGTGATCGCTGTTTATTACGTGAGGCGCATCTTTGCCCTGGTTTGTTGCTGTGCTTTTAAACTTCCTTTCACTTGTTACCTTGTTGTGGTTTTCTCTGACCCTTGTTCACATACCTCTTAGGTAGGTCTCAGACCTGCGGGTCCTCTAAGGCATTGATTCCCAACCTTGATGGTACTTTAGAGTCACCTGGGAGACTGAAACAGTTATATTCCCTGGCTCCATCCTTGCAGTTGGTATAAGAGTTGGGAATAAATATTTTTTACATTTCCCTGGAGATTTTGATGACCAGCTTACTTTGCTTTAAGGCAGAGTTTCTCAAACTTTGCAAGTGTCCTACGTGATCTTGTTAAGATGCAGATTCCAAAACAGTCTGCTATCTGATCTGCAGGTAGGCCCAAGGGCCTTTGTTTCTAACAAGCTCCCTTTGAGGCAGAATCTCGCTCTGTTGCCCAGGCTGGAGTGTGGTAGGGCAATCTTGTCTCACTGTAACCTCCGCCTCTTGGGTTCAAGCAATTCTCCTGCCTCAACCTCCCAAGTAGCTGGGACTACAGGTGCACATCACCATGCCCTGCTAATTTTTGTATTTCTAGCAGAGATGGGGTTTCACCATTTTGGCCAGGCTGGTCTCAAACTCCTGACCGCAGGTGATTTGAGCATCTTGGCCTCCCAAAGTACTGGGATTACAGGCATGAGCCACCATGCCTGGCCCACACTCCTCATTTTGAGTAGCTGGGGCCTGCACTGTGTATCTGGACTGTACTCTCTTACTCTTTCAGTCTGCTTAGTGGATTGCATCTCACATTGGCTGGAATTTGTGGCTTCCAACAACCTACTGGAGGTGATTGACCACAGGATAAAGTGAGAAAAAGGAGAAAAATGGGAAGATACTGAAAGAGAAACTGTCTCAATTTGGGAAGGACTTGTTAAGAAGACAAGCATTGTTAATTAGTAGCTTAGTATCTAATCTTTGTCACTGAAGGCTGCAAATCATGCTTCCTGGAGTCTTGTTAAAGACAGCTTCTGCAGAGGTTTTTAACACCTCTCATCTGACTTTTGTTAAATAGCCTGCTGGAATCCAAAATAGAAGCTGTGTAGGGAGATTCTCCCTAAGCATATTTTAGCTGCCAAGCATGCTCTGTTAAGGCTGCATTGATTTTTTCCCCCTTCTTGGTGTGAAATTAGTCATATAAAATCACAAAGCCCTCAAAGACATTTGGTTCCATCTGACACTTGCTGCTTGGCTGTCCGTTTGAGCACCCCCAAGGAGGGATCCCCAGACCTTGCAGCCTATCAGAAGCATTAAGAGATTTAAAAAATGATTTTCTATTATATAAGAAATAGATGCATATAGTCTCCACATAGGTCTTGCTGCAAAGGTTTAAGTCTCCTTGTTCTCTTCCAGACCCTAGAGCTAGCTATTACCAGAATGCTCTGTAACTTTGCAGACTTTTTTCTTTGCATGTACTTACATAGGTACATACCGGTTTTTTTTTTAAGTCTGTTAGTGGGGTGTATTTTAATATTACAGTGGGTTTTTAAACCTGTATTTAAAACAACTGTGAAGTCATTTTCTCACTTGGCTTTGCAGACACAGTTCTCTGCCGGTTCTCCAGAACTTCTTCAGTTGTTCCTTCTGGATCTTCCTGACTCTCTCTTCCTCATTCTCACCTCTAAATGCTGGCCTGGTCCGGGGCTGGTCCTGAGCTTCATCCTTGGCTCTCATCTCTGTCTGTGTTCACTCTCTAGATGATCTCATCCAGTCCTCGAGGTTAAATGTGCTGATGACTAACAGATTTGTTTCTCCAGTGCCCATCTGTTTCCCAAGAGCTAAATGTGCATCTGCAACTTTCTAAGTGACACTTCCACTTGAATGGGCTTCAAAGGGATACTAGACATAATCTGTCTTCAACTGGCAGTGTCTCCCTGCCTCAAACCTGTTCAATCCCTGGTCTTCCCCGTCTTGATGTATGGTGATTGTTTTGGTTTGTAGTGTCTTGATTCCTCTTTCCTCCCTCACACGTCACATCTTAGCCTTCTGAGGCCAGTCTTCTATGCCTTCAGTTATATTCCCAATCTGCCTACTTCTCACCACCTAGTCTACAGCCCTCATTCTGCTCTAAGCCATCATCATGTCACCCAGGCCATTGTTTCCCAGACTTACTTGACTGGACCTTATAGCAAGAAATTTATTTAAGCTGGGCATAGTGTCGCTAGCCTGTGGCCCCAGCTTGCGAGGCTGAGGTAGGAGGGTTGCTTGAGCTCAGGAGTTTGAGATCAGCCTGGGCAACATAGCGAAATGCTGTTTCATTGTGTGTCAAGAAAACATACACACGTGTGTATACAAAACTGCAACCTAGGAGACATAGTCATATATATAAGCAAAAGGTTCACAAAGCAGTACTTACTTTTATTGTTTGCAGTATACTCTGATATTTCATTCTCTTATTTTGTGAAAAAAAAAATAGTGGTTGAGGCCCACTTAATTCATTTCATGACCTAGTTTCAGCCATGATATGCAGCTTGAAAAACACTGGTTTGGGTCCTTACATTTAAGGTGATCTGTGGAGCCAGCAGCATTGGCATTAACTGGGAGCTTTTTAAAAATGCAAATCTCAGCCCCTCTCCTGGCCCACTGAATCATAACGTGTATGGAGGAGATGCCCATGTAATTTGCATGCAATTGCAACGTGAGTATCACTAGTCTGGAGTGACTGCTGTGACCTTCTAGTAGTGAATCTGTTTGTTTGCAGCCCTGATGGCTCATAGTCTTTCTACCATGGGTGGAGCTGGAGTGGTCCTTATAAAGCCATTTGGGTCATGCTGTGCCTGCTTTAACCAGCCTCCCACCTCATGTGGAACAGAATCAAGCCAGGTTCTCAACCCTGGATGGCTGCTCACTAAGATCACCCAGAGGAATTAAAAAACAAATGAAAACGAACAAAACAAAACCTCATGTCTGGGATATATCACAGACAAATTGGGTCACACTCTCTGGGTATGCAGCCAGAATTGAGAACAGCTGTTTGAGAAGATGAGGCCCCTGCCTGCCTCTGGAAATGGGACCTATCTGGGGCTCTCCTGGCTCATTCAACTCTAAGCATACTGGCTGCTTACCTGTTCCCTGCACACAGCAAACTTGTTTCTGCCCCAGGGCCTTTGTGCTTAATGTTCCTCCTGCCTAGAATTCTCTCTTGCAGGACTCATGCCCTCACTTGTTTCACAACTCTGCACAGATGCCACCACCCCTGAGAGACCTCCGTGACTGTCCTGTCTTACCAACGTGTCTCTTTAGCTGCCTTCTCCCTTTGTGTCTCTTCGCCTTCCTTTTTTTTGTCTTCATTTCAGGTACTACTCTCAACACTGTATGTTGTGTTGCTTTCTTACTTACTTACTCTTTGTCTTTTTCTCTAGAATTTAAGTTGCATGAGGACAGAGACCTTATCTGTCTTGTGGAACGCTGTATTCCTGGTACCTGGAACCGTGTCTGGCCATAAGCAGATGATGAATAGTGTTTATGAGCGAATGAGAGTAGTCAGTGGTCGACTGTATTATGGTGTTTCTGGCTTTTTATAGCTGAGTTAGCCCTGGTTGGACAGAAGCAAGAATGCTTCATCCCTGGTAAACTATCAGTCTGGTCTTCTCCATGTATTTTATTCTTATTTATAATAATAATAATTATGTAATAATATATATATATAATATAATTATTATTATAGACTGGGACTCACTGTGTTGCCCAGGCTGACCTTGAACTCCTGAGCTCAAGCAATCCTCCTGAGTAGCCAGGACTGCAGGCATACACCAGCATGCCCAGCTCAACTTGGGTTTTTCTGTTTTTTTTTTTTAATTTTAGGTTTGGGGGTACATGTGAAGCATGTGAAGATTTGCTACCTAGATAAACACGTGTTGTGAGGGTTTGTTGTACATATTATTACATCACCCAGTATTAAACTTAGTACCTAATAGTTATCTTTTCTGCCTCTCTGTCTCCTTCCACCTTCTCCCTCCACAAGTAGACTCTTGTCTGTTGTTTCCCTGTGTTCTTAAGTTCTTATCATTTAGCTCCCACTTATAAGTGAGAACATGCAGTATTTGGTTTTCTTTCCCTGCATTAGTTTACTAAGGATGATAGCATCTGGTTCCATTCATGTTTCCACAAAAGACGTGATCTTATTCTTTTTTATGGCTGCATAGTATTCCATGGTTTATATTTACCATATTTTTTTTATTCAATCTGTCATTGATGGGCATTTAGGTTAATTCCACGTCTTTGCTATTGTGAATAGTGCTTCAGTGAACATAATTGTGCATGTCTATTTATGGTAGAATACTTTATATTCCTCTGGGTATATAACCATTCGCAGGATTGCTGGGTGGAATGGCAGTTCTGCTTTTAACTCTTTGAGGAATCACCTTACTGCTTTCCACATGTTTGAACTAATTTACACTCCTACCAACAGTGTGTAAGGGTTCCCTTTTCTCCACAATGTTGCCAGCATCTGTTGTTTTTGACTTTTTAATAATAGCTGTTCTCTATGGTGTGAGATGATATCTCATTGAGGTTGTGATTTGCATTTCTCTAATGATCAGTGAGATTGAGCTTTTCTTCATATGCTTCTTGCCCAGTTCAACTTTGATTCAGGAAAGCATATCCTTGTTTCTTCCTAGGGTAAGAATGTAAAGACGAAAAATAAAAAATGACAGGATAACCTATTTTCCTGAAGCAACATGACTGTCTTCAAATGACCTGATCTTTGCCTTGAATTGGTTTTGCTTTTTTTGATAGGGTTTGGCAGACTTTTCATTTACCCTGGGCAAAAACATTTTTAAAGAGAAGCTTATGACCACTTGTAGTAGCTAAGATTTATATCAGAATGTTAAATATCAGAGGTTATTCTGGCTTGGATTTGGAGGTGATGTATTGAACATAATGGCTTGCTTCAACTTGGTTGATTTTTTTTTAAGTCTTCATTTGGAGCAGTGTCAGTTTAACAGTCAGATCTGACATAACTGTGTTACATAATCAGACTTTTCAAGGATACAAATTGAAAGGGCTTTTCAGTTAGGTCTTAGAACTTCTTTTATTTTATATGCTTTGAGATCAGTCTTCCTGCTTTCCATCTTCTGCCCTTGATTCATGTTTCTTCAGTAGGTTAATTCTGAGCTGGGGTTCTGAGGAATTCTTCATCCTAAAAGAGCACACACAATAATGACTGTGTAATAACAAAGTTGGGCAAGGGCAGAGAACTACATCAATTCTGTTCGAGAAGTATTGCTAATGCCTACCTGCCATACCTGGGAATTTTAGTAAGTTGCTTGAGCAGTTGTAGTTCAGGTGTGAGATTCAGTCCCGCATACAAACTGACTGTCCTGTTTTATGTTTTGTGTTTAATAGCTCTCCGGTCTCTGTTATGCACCTTGTCTTTCAGTTCTAACACATTGGTGGTATTCATTGTATGTTAAACATTTGCATCAAATTTTGCTCATTACGTATAAAATATACAGTCTTTCATCTATTGTGAGACCACTTCTTTTCTTTAAGCAGAGTGAGTCCTCTTGTGTTCCCTTTGTATTAATCATGGTCCTCTAGGGTACAGACACCTGAAAGCTCAGCTCATATAGGAATTAGTTGGCTCCCATAACTGGTTAGAACTCAGTGGCTGAAATGGTGCTGTCATGTCTCCAGGGGCTGGGCTCTGCCACCCTCTCCATGTTTCATCTTTGCTTCCTTCTGGGTGGCCTCCATTGTCAGGCAGGTTCTCCCTTTGTGATGCACACCATCCTCTGCATCTCTGGATTTGCAAGCTCTTTTCAGCTATATTAGGGGAAGGTGAATGTCTTTGCCTTGTTTCTCAGCTGGTTAAATCCCACCAACTCTGAAGCAATGGGTTCTTAGCACTTAGATGCCTCTTTGACCAGGGCTAGTCACAGGCCCACCTTTGGAGCAAAGAGATGGAGTGAATTCCATCCAAACACAGGGACTCTGAGTGGTGGGAAATATGAGAAGTGTTATTGGAACAGTGGGGGCTTGGTCTTAGCTGGGCACACCAAGACCAATTGGCTTCTCTGGTGTAATCATTGGAAAGGGATCCATTGTCTGAGAACTGGGGACCAGCTGTGTGCTAGAGAACTTGCTGGAAGTCAGGAGATTTCAGCTCTTTTGTGTGTGTGTGTGATTTAGAAATCCAAATACATTTTCACTAACTCATTGAACAACAAGATGCAGTGTGGATTTGAAGGAGATTTTAGCTCTTTTGATCATCGCTCTGGCACTTGGAGCTGTGTCTAACAATACCTGTTTTTGGCACTTTACCTGTTGGTTTCATGTGTGATATTTATTCTGAAGCTTCATGAATTTAGAGATGCCATTTTCCTTTGCTTAGTAACTGTTATATTTGTAACCAGGAGGCTTAGACAAGGTCATATTTAGCTCTAAAACTTTATGTTGTCATTCAGGCTATCCCTTCCATTTTCAAGAGGAAATACGATGTTCCAAGAAGGCGAAAGATCAGAGTTGGTTGCATTTTATAGTTTATCTAAGAGCAGAATATGGGTTGCATTTTATAGTTCATCTAAGGGCTAAGATTACAAAGGAGTGAACACAACAAGGGAGCTGGTGACAGATTTTTTTGAAGCCTTGAATTTGATTCAGAAACATAAATTGATCATTATGTGTGAAGTTCAGACGCTAACGCCTTGGAGGAATACAAAAATAAGAGGGGCCATGCTGTTCTTTGGGCATATGGAATACTGTACAAGATGAAAGGTTTGTTACAGTTCCGTTATAAGACATGAGTAGATAAATACTAAACAGACTTGGATTATACACCAGGAGAGACCAGTGCAAAAGAAACTTGAGACGTGTTGTCAAAGACACACAGGATAAGGTAGGAGAAGAAGCTGGAAATGTGAATTGAGTTCTTTTGATTGCTGGTTTAAGGAGCTCAGGGCTTTATTCTTGGCAATGAGAGCCTTTGATGATTTCTGGTTGGGAAAGGATATGATCACCAGTGTTTCTGAAAGCCATTCCTACTGGAGAGCTGAGATAATTGGGGCCAGAGAGACTACCAGGAGAATCTCTGTGGGAGATATGATATGGAAATTGCGAGGCTTGAACTTATGGCAGAGGCAGCAAGAATGGTAGAGGTGGCCATAGGTAGACAGTACACTCTTTCAGGCTTATTCATTGGCTTGGAGAGATACAAGTGAGAGACAGAAGCTGAAGGTAATTTAAGCATTCTTTCCTGATTGACCAGGAGGGCCCATTAATCAAGACAGATGGTTAGGAGGCATAGATTTGGGATGAGGACAGGGACCAAGAATGATTTGGTTCATGTTGCCACAGCCATGAGGCAGATATCAGCTGCCCAGATCCTGGAGGGAACCAGCTGAGGTATGAACAAATGTGGAAATATATAGCAGGCACTTAAGTTCTGGTCTGAAGTTCAGAAGAGAGGTCGGAGCTGGAAATGCTAATGTGGACATCTTCTGCCCAGAAGTTGCATCACTAAGGATTAAGTCTGGTGGCCTGTAACACAAATACAAATCACAAGGACTTAAAGAAAATGGGTGTTATAATGGATATGGTCGGCTCTGCCTAGACGCCCTGGGGTTCCCTTGTGTTCCTCTCTGGTTTTGTAGGCTCTTGTCTCCCATAGCTCAGGCCTCTCACTCATCACGAGAGGACCGCCCTCGGGCTGTAGAGCCACTTTGCCCTAAGACTCAGCTCAAAGTTCTGGGGAGTCTCCATCCTTTCCCACCATGACCAAGGACTCACTGGTAGAGAAGAGAAAAAGCTTCAGTAACCCAGGTTTAGGTCAAGATAACAGGAGGCATGATTTGTATTCCAGAGTTCCTCACGAAGTCAGACTGAAGTCATCCTCCTTAGAACTTTGCCTGAAATTCCATCCTGATAGGCTTTTCCCCCTTCCCTGTCTTGCTTCCTCTATCTCCCTTCAGGTTTATCCTAGGAGCACTTCCTTAATCAATCCCTTGTATGTGAATCTCTTGTTCCAAGGTCCCCTTCTGGGAGACCCAACTGAAGATAAAGGTTCATTTTTATCTCAAGTAAATCAAGTCCAGGTCTGGTGTGGCAGCTGTGTGACCAATGAGAGCCAGGTCCCTTGCCTCTACTCTCCCATTCTTCATGTGTGCCTGTTCTCAGGTTGTCTCTTTATCATAAGGTGGCTACGCTAGCTTCAGCCATCATGTTCGCATTCCAAGAAGCAGAGGAGAGTAAAGGGCAAAAGGATGCACCTACCCATTGAGGGAGCCTCCTTTAAACCCTTGGCCAACCCACCCTCCACCTCCCACTCCCACCGTGGCCATCTCACTGACCGCGGATATCTGCAAGTGAGACTGGGAAATGCGTAGCAGTAGTGTTTTTAATCTGCACCTGTTGTCATCTCCTATGACAAAGAGGTCAATTAGTAAGGAAGAAAGGTGGAATGAGTACTGAGTATGCAGCAATCTCTGCCACAAAAGTTAAAACTGGAATTGATAGTATAGATGGTATCACCCTGGATGAGGAGGGGGAAGTATAGCAAAGTGATTAAGCATATAGGTTCTGGATTTAGACCTGCTTTTCAAATCCTCCCTTCGTGCTCATGTTTACCTGATGTAGGACTTGGGCCAATTACTAAGCCTCAATTTTCCCATCTGAGAAATAGGGTTGGTGAAAATAACTTGAAAGGTAGTCATGGGAATTTGTTGAGGCAAATGTCATTATACAATGTGTATTAGTCTGTCCTTGCATTGCTCTAAAGAAATACCTGAGACTGGGTAGTTTATAAGAAAAGAGGTTTAATTCGCTCATCGTTGTGCAGACATACAGGAAGCATGATGCTGGCATCTGCTCGGCTTCTGGGGAGTCCTCAGGAAACTTACAGTCATGGTGATTGAAGGCAAAGTGGGAGCAGGCTCATCTTACATGGCCAGAGTGGGGGCAAGAGAGAGAGGGAGGGGGGAGGTGCCACACACTTTTAAACAACCAGATCTTCGGAGAACTCACTATCATGGTAACAGCACTAAGGTGATGGCGCTAAACCATTCATGAAGGATCCAGTCACCTTCCACCAGGTCTCACCTCCAACATTGGGAATTACGTTTTTCCACATGAGATTTGGGTGGAGATGCAAATCCAAACCATATCAAAACTCATATTCTTTGCATAGGACCTGGTATATATTACAGTTAATTTTGACCATTTTATGTATGAGGAGCTGGGGTGTTGGCTTAGAGATGTTTTTAAGCCGCAGAAAGAGGAGACAGTGAACAGGCCTATAAGGACAGCAAGGCCAAGAGTAGGGGCTTGGGGGTTACAGGGAGGTGGATGCTTTGAGGGGAGATGATGAAGAAGGTCGCATGCACCAAGGCTGGGGAGGATGAGGTCTGAGAAGTCAGTTGACTTTAGCATTTAGGTCACTGATGGCTTTTGAGGGCATTTTGGTAGCATGGCAGTGGCAGAACGTTCTCAAGAAATCAGAAAGGCCAGGTATGGCTCTCATTTCATAGATGAAGAACTATGGTAATGGTATGTTTGTCTTTAAACCTGGCCTAAGTGCGCCCTGCCCTTCCACTCCCTCTACCACCCAACTGATGAAGGTGATACCAGAAATGAAATCAGATCCCCTGATTTATGGGGGCCTTGCTGTGAATACCAGCAGCAGTTACAGAATTGTGATATGCCCTAATTACAGACAAACGCTGTTCTCAGAACTTCTCTGCATTTCAGAAAGCTCTGCATTTCACCAGGCTTGAGTTGCTATCTATATATCTGTATTTCAGGTAAGTTTCTACAGCAAAATTTCCTGATGAGCCAAGAATTAAGCAGAAATACATTAGAGTTGTTGTAAAGGGTCTGTCTTTTGGTAAAAAGCCAAAGATATAAACAAACTCTTTCCATGAGTTTTTCTTTCCTGCTTTTAAAGTATTTGTTTTTAGAAATGCTTATGTTTACTCTATATTTATCATCTTTGGTTCAAAATCTTGGACTTATTAGCTAAGTGGAATAATAGTCTGTTCACCATAGGGGTGTTTGTTGCTTTATAAATCCCTTGTTTATAGGACGCATGGTTGGAACATGGGGTTTATTTGTGTTTTAAAAGGCTTACCAACTGGTGGTCCCAGATGGGTTTTTAGTTCTGTGGACCAGGTTGTTATTGTAATAAAGATATAAGGTGTCACCTTTTTGGTTTGCGGTTGTGTGGGTTATATGTCTGCCTCTCCTAGAATCCTTTTAATTCTGGTAGATGGAACTCTCTTTCCTCCCTGAAATCTTCGCTTTTTATGATCAGAGCTGCTCATTAGCTGCTGGTCTTCCCACAGTCCCCTTTCATTTGTATATCCTGGCAGTGTTTAAACCCAGCGACTCCTCCATGCTCATTATACCGGGCGAGCCAGATGACACTCTCTCGGGGATTAGGAATGAGGTTGTAATTCACAGGAAAACAAATTGGCTTCATGTTGTTTCTCTGGGTCAGTAAAAGTACATCACCTTTTAGAGGCTGGTATTTTTAGCGTGTTGATATGTTAACGGGTTTGCAGCTTCCTGTATATTCAGCAAGAATGAGTTAGGATTGTAGGGCATTGAGTGAGTACATATTTGCTCAGAGAGGACTGGGAGGAAGGCAGCTATGTGGCCCGTCTGAAGGGGTCTTCTTTTTCGCCTCCAGCTTCTTGCTGCCATGCAGAAGTATGAGCCCAGTGGTGCCAAATCCTGATCTATTTGTTTTGTTTGTTTTTTAAGGAAAAGATGTGGAGGTGGATTTGAATGTGAAATTGCCTTCTTTTAAAAATAGCGGCAATTAATACCAGTCTGTTTAAAACATTGTGTAGGCCAGATAGAATGTTGTCTGTGAGTTGAATTTGGCTTGAACTCAACCAGCTGGCAAATTTTGCTTAAGGTAATGTTTTTTAAATGAAGCTACTATTAGTCTGGTAAATATGTCCGGATGTGTAGAACAGTGAGCAAGGTTTAATGGGGATTTGGGTGTATGTAGGTGATAAAGACATCATCTGAGCCCCCATGAAACCTGTAGTGTAGTAAAGAAATGAGACAGTAATCCAGGCTGTATAGAAGTGTCCTAAGAGAGGGAAGACAAAAGGGCGGTGGAATTTCCCAAGTTGGAGAGATGACTTCTGGCTGGCATCACTGAGGAAAAAGGGCACTTGAATTCTGCTGTGAAGGAGATGATGAAAGGGGGCGCATTCTAGGCACCAAGGAGCATGCGTCAAACTGTAGAAATGAGACAGAAAGCAAGCTGTGTTTTGGAAGTGGTCAGTGACCTGGTTTGGCTAGAGGTAAAATACTGGTTAACTTCGATCTGGAAACTCCAACCTGGTGTGATGTGTGATCCTATTTAGCCACTGTTCATTGCCGGCAACCTCCTAGTTTGGCAGACCATTCCTGGCTGTCTGGCCAGAGTTTAAAGTATACTAAGTCACAGTGGTCTTCTCGCTAGAGTTCATGCCTGAAGTTGGTTTTGCAAACATCTGTGGAGACCCATCCCATGCACTTGGAGGTGGATAGTATTAGACCCAGATTCAGAGAGCTGAGTTGATAAACCATCCTTCAGCTTTCTGCTGTGTGATTCAGTGACTGAGTGCCCGCTGAATCTTTTGTTCCCTGTGTCTTATCAGTTGGCACATGACATGGGCTTTTAGCACCTATGCAAGGTCTTAGGGGCCTTGCATGGCTAAAGCTTCAGTGCTTCCTCCCAGTTAACGTTTGTGTCATCCTTCACCTCTCCCCTGGTTGAAAGGAAGCAGTTCCTCTTCTGTGTCCTGTCATTGGCTTCTGTGCATGTCATGTGGCAGTAATCTCTTTAACCAGCATGTGTAATTCTTAAGTGTAGCAAGGAGGTCTTCTGCCCACTTGGAGGACCGGAGGAAACCCTTGTTTGAACAGAGAATTAAAAAATAAAGGCAGGCTGGGCACAGTGGCTCACGCCTGTGGTCCCAGCACTTTGGGAGGCCGAAGTGGGTGAATCACTTGAGCCTAGGAGTTTTAGACCAGCCTGGGAAATGCAGTGAGACCCCATCTCTACAAAAAATACAAAAATTAGCTGGGTGTGGTGGTGCATGCCTGTGGTCCCAGCTACTCAGTGGGGCTGAGACAAGAGGATTGCTTGAGCTTGGGAGGTGGAGGTTGCAGTGAGCCATGATCACACCACAGCAGTCCAACCTGGGAGATGGAGTTAGACCCTGCCTTAAAAAATTCAGAAAAGTTTTAGGAAACATGGTTATCACTTCTACCTTTAAGATGTTCATAAAGCTGGTGAGTTATATTAAAGGTTCTGTGAAATCTTGGAATAAAGAAATTGTCCCAGTTTTGTCCCAATGTAGTTTTCCAAAATTATACTTAAAAATTTGGAGCTCAGAAAGGCACCATCTCTATGGACCTTCCTGTTTTGTGTGTGTGTGTGTGTGTGTGTGTGTGTGTGTGTGTGTGTGTGTGTTGAGAAGAGTTTAAATAGCTTTAATTTTAAGCTTCTAAATTGAGAACATTTTCCTGGCATTTGTCAAATATATGTGAATGTTTGTGTGTCTTCTATGTAAAATGATAGTCTGTGGGCTGTTGAGGAATTGCAATGTGGAGATTATGGTGTGAAGGGTGGAATTTTGGGAATGCGAAGTTGATGGTAGACATATTCCTTGGAGGGTCAGGATTGTGTCACATGAACTAATTTCCTGCCCCTCTAAGATTGATTCGCTCCCCACCCCCAACCAGGGCGACTCTCGAAGAACATCAGTAGCCATCACACAACGCAGGAATATAGAGAAATAAAAATATGAGTACTTAATTTGTTGGTTGTGTGGGGACAGCTCATAAAAGCACACTATGATTTTTGTGGTCTTCAGAGAAGTTCATTCATTGTTAAGTTGCATTTATTCCTGGAGTAAATAAATTCTTAGTTTCTAGAATATTTTCTGAGTAAATAATTGAAGAATTCTGTTCTTTTGTTAATGGTGGTAGGGTGTGGAGAGGGTTTTGTAGACATGAATCACCTGTTAGATGTAAAGGGGAAGGAAACCCATAATTTATAGTCAACTGATTTTCCACATAGGTGTCAAAACAATTAAATGGGGAAAAACATTCTTTTCAACGAGTGGCGCCTGGACAACTGTATTTCCACATGTAAAAAAATAAATATGAGCCAGGTGCATTGGCTTATGCCTATAATCCCAGTATTTTGGGAGGCTGAGGCGGGAGAATCACTTGAGCCCAGGAGTTCGAACCCAGGTTGGGCAACATGATAAAACCCCATATCTACAAAAAGAAATAAAAAATAAGCCAGGCATGGTGGCTTATACCTGTAGTCCCAGCTACTTGGAAGGCTGAAGTGGGAGAATCACCTAAGCCCAGGAGGTTGAGGCTGCATTGCACTGCAGCCTGGGCAACAGAGTGACACCCTGTCTCAAAAAAAAATTGTTGAACACCTACTTCATACTGTATGCAGAAGTTAACTCAAAATGAATCAAAGCTCTAAACATAAGAGGTAAAACTATACGCCTCCTGGAAGAAAACATAGGTGTAAATCTTCATGGTCCTGAATTAGGTGACAGGTTTTTAATATTACACCAACAGCATAAGCAATAAAAGAAAATTAGATAAATTGGACATCATCAGCATTTAAAACTTGCATGCTTCAAAGGATATTATCTATGAAGAGACACCTCATAGAAAAGGAGACAATATTTGTAAATTTTATGATATGGGATTAGTATATAAAATATATGAAGACTTCTTACAACTTAGTAGTAAAAGACAAATAGCCCAATGTAAAAATAGGAAAAGGATTTGAATAGACATTTCTGCAAAGAAAACTTATAAATGGCTAATAAATACATGCAGAAATGTTCAGTAACATTAGTCATTATGGAAATGCAAATCAAAATCACAGTGAAAAATCCCTAGGATGGCTAGAGTAAAAAAGATGCTCAATAATAAGCAATGGTGAAGAAATTGCAACCCTTACGCACTGCTGGCAGGATTGAAAATGACACAACCAGTTTGTAAAAGTTAGGCAGTTCCTCAAAAGGTTAGGCATAGGGTTACTATATGATTCAGCAGTTTCACTCCTTAGGGATATACCCAAATGAATTGAAAACATACGTCTACATAAAAACTTGTACATGGGGCAGGTGTACCTGCTTATGCCTATAGTTTCAGCACTTTGGGAGACCACGGTGGGTGGATTGCTTTAGCCCAGGAGTTTGAGAATAGCCTGGGTAATGTGGCAAAACCCTATGTCTGCTTAAAAAAAAATTAGCCAGGTGTGGTGGTGTGCATCTGTAATCCCAGCTATTCTGGAGGCTGAGGTGGGAGAATGACCTGGGCCCAGGAGGTCAAGGCTGCAGTGAGCTGACATTGCACAACTGCACTCTAGTCTGGGTAACAGGAGTGAAACCATGTCAAAAAAAAAAAAAAAAAAAAGGAAAAAATGTGTACTTAAACATTTATACCAACATTACTCATTATAGCTAAAAATTAGAAACAACTCAAATGTCCATGAGGTAATAAATGGATTTTAAAAAGGGTTGTAGACACACAATGGAATATTATTTAGCCATAAAAAGGAAGGAAGTGCCAGTACATACTACAATATGCATGAACCTTACAAAACCTCAAGCTAAGTGAAAGAAGCCTGTCACAAAAAGATTACCTATTTTGTGATTCTATTTATGTAAAATGCCTATAATTCATAAAGACAGAAACTAGTTAACTAGGCTCTTGAGAGAAGAAGAGGAGGGGCATGACTACTAATGGGTATAGGATGTTTTTGTAGGGGGTAATGCAAATGTTCTGGAATTAGATAGTAGGGGTGGTGGTACCAATCTGAATTTTTGAAAAACTACTGAGTTGTACTCTGAGTTTGGTTGGATGTGAACGATATCTCAATAAAAATGACTACATATAAAAAATGTTCAAGCTTACTGGTAACAAAATATATGCAAATGAAACAACAGACATCAAAATAATAAAGCATCAGCTTTTGAGTAAAACAAGTGAAAAAAGAGGTAAAGGAAGGAAATAAGGCAAGACACTTTTTGGAGGACAGGGTTTTTTTTCGTTTTGTTTCTTTACAGTCAACTATAACTTTCTAAATTATTTTTAAAATTTCAGCTTTTGTTTTAGATTCATGAGGTACATGTGCAGGTTTATAAGATGAGTGTATTACGTGATGCCGAGGTTTGGGGTATGAATGATCGCTCAGGTTGTGAGCATAGTACCCAATAGATAGCTTTTCAACCCTCACTCTGTGGTGCATATGCACCACATGTTCTGTAACTGGTCCACTGTTGATGGGGCACCTAGGACAATTCCATGTCTTTGTTATTGTGGATGGGCCTGTGTTGAACATACAAGTATATGTGTCTTTTTGGTGAAATGATTTGTTTTCCTTTGGATAATATGTAGTAATGGCATTGCTGAGATGAGTGATAGTTCTAAGTTCTTTGAAAAATCTCCAAACTGCTGAACTAATTTACATTTCCACCAACAGGGCATAAGTGTTTCCTTTTCTCTGCAACCTCTCTAACTTCTGTTATTTTTTGATTTTTTTAATAGCTATTCTGACTGGTGTGGGATGGCACCTCACTGTGGTTTTGGTTTGCATTTCTTCAGGGATTAGTGATGCTGAGCATTTTTTCCTGTGTGTGTTGACCATCTATCTGTATGTCGTCTTTTGAGAAGTGTCTGTACATTGGGTGAGTTTTCACATGTATCTGAGGATATGTTTTAGGCGAGGGACACGTTCATTTAACAGAGATCATCAAAGACTTATGTGCTGGCAAGGCTCTTTGGAACACAGTGATGAGTAAGATGTCGGACCTATGCTTGTGGGTGTTCGCAGAGCTGTGGAGGTGGGAGGGAGGTCAGGTAGGCGGGTTGGAAGCCAGGAGTCTCTGCTGAGGCACCAAGACATAAAGAATGTTCAGTTCCCAAGGATGGGTCAAGGTATTTATAAAGGTGTTAGCAGAAAAGTTGCAGCTGTATTACTTAGAGAGCTGTCTATGTATCTCCTCTGCTTAGGGAGGGCTGGGGTGTCCAGTTCTGACATGGGATCTTTTAGGAGATCAGCTATCTAGCCGCATTTATAAACAATGTAAAGGCATCAGTTTAAAGAAGGCTAATTTGGCATCAGTTTGCCTGAGCAAGGAATTCATGATTCTTTCATGGTCAGGCATGGGCCATGTGTGAATGAACTGGTGTGGGGTCCTCTTAGCTAGGAAGGGGTCCTGCATAGAGGAGAACCTAGGGGTGGAGCTTAGGATCTGCAGTAGCAGGGGAGGGCCTGTGACTGCCAGAATAGAGATCTTTCCCCCTGAAGAGGGAATGCAAGAGGGGCCTCTAGCAATGGCAGGCTTATCTCCAAGATGCCTATGGAAATGCCAGCAAGAACAGATGGACATTGGGAGTCCTCAGATATGATGCCCTGGGTAGGATATGACCCCTGCATGGAGTGATCCAGCTGGAATCTAACCATGAGAAAACATCAGACAACCCCACATGAGGAGCATGCCTTTTTTTTTTTTTTTTTTTTTTTTGTTTTTTGAGTTGGAGTCTTGCTCTATCACCCAGGCGGAATTGTAGTGGTGAGATCTTGGCTTACTGCAACCTCTGCCTCCTGGGCTCAAGCAATTCTCCTGCCTCAGCCTCCCCAGTAGCTGGGATTACAGGCACGCACCACCACCCCAGCTAATTTTTTTTTTTTATTTTTAGTAAAGACAGGGTTTCGCCATGTTGGCCAGGCTGTCTAGAACTCTGACTCAGCCTTCCAAAGTTCTGGGATTGTAGGCCTGAGCCACCCCACCTGGCCCTATAGTTTTTAAAAAGGGGAACCATGTATTATTTTAAAATGTCCTGGTCATAAAAGACAGAGAACAGCTATAAAAAACATGGCAACTGAATGCAGTACCTAATCCTAAGCTGGATCCTGACTGGAGGGTGGAAAGTGCCAGAAAGGACATTGTCTGGTCAAATGACAAAATGGGAATGCGAACAATAGCTAAGATAAAAAAGCATAGGATCAGTATTAGATTTGCTGAAGTTGATAGTAGTGCTATGGTCATATCAGAATTGCCCTTTTGTTAGCAAATGGATACTGAAATAAGGGCATGATGTGCGTGACCAACTCTAAAATGGTTTAGGAAGTTATTTTGTATGTATGTATTGTATATATACATACTGAAAGAATATGAATGATAAAGCAATTGTGTAAAAGTGAGCAATCGGTGACTCAGTGTAGAATGGTTTATGTACCATTACTTTTGCAACTTCTGTAAGTTGGCAATTATATCCAAATAAATATCTAAGACAAAATGTCCATGAATGTCAGCTTTCAGCGTCTATCGCTGAGGCCTACAGTGTGAAACTAACTTGATCTCACTTGCCTTTCCTGGTCTTCTGTTGCTCTTCTCTCTCCATATCCTCTGCCTCCTCCGAGGTGAGATCAGAAAGTGAAATAGGCAACAGGGAGTGGGGCGGGAGGATGGAGATGACAGCGGAGAGAGAAAGGGTGGTGGGGAGGGAAAACCTTCGCTTTGGCTGTCAGGTGGGTCTAGTTTATTTTAATTGGATCGTTATCAAATGGTTTCCAGAGTCTTGATCAGCTTTTTTTTTTTTAAATCCTGGAGGAGGACAAAGAGCCTTTCGTACTGAATAAACTTTAAAACAACAGCGGAAGACAAAGATGTTTTCTGATTATGTCACATGGGTTCCTAATGGTCACCATACCCATTACACAGACAAATTCTAGGGCAGTACTAGAACAGAGGTAGCATTTGGGATTCTGAAGGAGGCAATGATGAACCCTGTGTGGTAGGGTGGAATAGGATGGAGGACACAGAAGTCTTCCTTTGGGAGTGGAACTTTGAGGGTGAGCTTTACAGCAGGATAGATGAAGGGTGTCCCAGGCAGAAAATGGCACTGATGCTGGTGGTGGTATCATGGTAATGCAGTTTGTAAACCAAAAGGTATCTGAGGCAGGTCTCAGTCAGTGTGAAAGTTTATTTTACCAAGGTTAGGGTGAAACAATCACAGAATCGCAGAAACAGTCTGTGGTCCTTGCCTTTCTCCAGAGATGATTTTGAGGACTTCAGTATTCAAAAGGGAAGAGTGGGCTGGAGGGGAGACAAGGAGGGTATGATAATCCACACGTTCCAAGGGAAAAGGAGCAGGTAGGGGAATGTTAATTATTATTCATCTCATGCTCAGCCTCATGCACTTTACATAAGATAACGTGAACATAGAGTAGCTACCTGTGGAGATATTTAACCTTTTATCTGTAGCTGTCTGCTTAGGAACAGAAGGAAAGGCAGCCTCTTGCATGACTCAGCTTTCAGCTTAATTTTTTTCCTTTTTGGCATAATAAATTGGAGTCCTGAGTTTTTATTTTCCATTTACAAGTTTCTGGCAGAGAAAGGAAAACTTTGGGCAAGGTAGAGAAGAGTGATACACGACACATATTTGTGAGACCTGTTGTGAATTTGGAATGGCTGGAGTGAAGTACTCATGAGAGAGATGTTTTAAAGAAATAAAACTGGAGACATGCAGGGGCCAAATGAAAGGTCTGGCATTCCTGGCTAGTATTCTTTCTACCACACCAGACAACAGGGATGTTGAAGGCCTCTGGATAGTTTCAGATAGTTTCACGGGTGGGCTGTTATAGATGTGTCCTGTCAGGACTTGGGAGTCACCCTGATTGCTGGCAGTGACTTGAGTCCTAGAACCTTGTTGCTCAGCATGGTCTCCCACCGGCAGCTTGTTAGAAATACGGTCTCAGAGCCTACCCAGCCTTGCTGCCTCAGAGTCTGCATTTTAACAGGATCTCCAGATGAGTTGACTGCACACTAAAGTTCAAGAAGTGCTGTTTTTAGAATTCAGTTATCCTGCAGGTCAGTGTTTCTCAGAGTGTGGTTGGGGGCCACTTGCCTTAGAATCACCTGGAGTACTTGTTTAAAATGAGGATTCCTAGGCCACACTTCCACCCAGGCACCTGTGTTTTAATAAAGTCCCCTTATAAACCACCCAGTGGGTTCTTCTTGCCCGCTGCCCAGATGGGGCCGATTGATCAAGGCACGGGAGTTGCAAGAAATAGAGTTTCATACACATAGTGCTGACTAAATGGAAGACCGGAGGTTTATTATTGCTCAAATCAGCCTCCCAGAGAATTTGGGGACACGGGTTTTTTCAGAGGTTGGTTGGGGGAAGGGTGGGGGTGGCTGGGCAATGGGTGCTTGTTGCTGATTGTTGGGGTTGCAGTCATAGGAGTGTGGGTAATGGTCCTCTGGGGCACTGTTGGGCCACTCAGGAGCAGTTGGCGGGTCTAGGTGGAGCCATCAGTAGTCAGTTTTGCAACAAAACCTGAAAAGATACCTCAGAAGGCCAATCTTAGGATCTACAACAGTGATGTTACCTGCAGTAGTAATGGGAAAGTTGCAGCTCTTGTGACTTCCAGAATAAATGCTGGCAATCAATTATGTCTACACCTTAGAAAAATTCAGGCTCTTCTATCCACCTAGCCTGGTAGCCTCTCATTAGCTTTACAAAGGGTTGAGTTTTGGGGAAGGGCTGTTATCATTTAAACTATAAACTAAGTGTCTCCCAAAGTTAGCTTTGCCTAAGACCAGAAACAGTTAAGGGCAGCTTGAAGGTTAAAGGGAAGATGGAGGTTGGCCAGATCAGATCTCCCCTACTGCCGTAATTTTCTCACTGTTATAATTTTTGCAAAGGCAGTTTCACCCTGGCAATTATGATTTACTCCTAAATTTGAGCACATAGGGAATCCTCTGGAGCATTGTATCGTTTTAAAACCTTCTCCATGTGACTGTCAGGAGCAGCCAGGGTTGATAATCACAGCCCTACAGGATTTGAGGCAGAGGAGGCAATGGTAGAATTTCAGCCATCAAGTAGGATTCCAAGTACAAAGTACAGCAAAGACGCTCCTTTTGAGACATGATTCAGAAGGGTCTAGAATGGTTTTTGCTACACTCTGTGGTATTCATCAGTCTATCTTCCCAGTTTTGCTAACTTCAGGGCATTGGTTCTCAAGAAGGATGGGGAGGAAGGCTTCCTCCTGTGGATCTCATTTGGGGGTGATTTTAGCCCCCAGAAGACATTTAGTAAAACTCTGGAGACGGTTTTGATTGTTAGAACTGGGGAGTGGAGTGCTACTGATAGCTCATGTGTAGAGACGAGAGATGCTGCTCAGCATCCTACAAGGTACAGGTCACTTCCAGGAATGAGGAATTACAGATGATACCCAAAATGTCAGTGGTGGCCAGGCAAGGTGGCTCACACCTGTAATAACAGCATTTTGGGAGGCCAAGGCAGGTGGATCATTTGAGATCAGGAGTGTGAGACCAGCCTGGCCAACTTGGTGAAACCTCATCTCTACTAAAGATACAAAAATTAGCTGGGTGTGGTGGTACATGCCGGTAATCCCAGCTACTTGGGAGGCTGAGGCAGGAGAATTGCTTGAACCCAGGAGGTGGAGGTTGCAGTGAGCCAAGGTCACGCCACTGCACTCCATTGTGGGCCATGGAGTGAGACTCTGTCTTAAAAAAAAATAAAAAGAAATGTCAGTGGAAACCCCATTTTAATCACCATTTTGGAGGTGCCATCCTTGAGGATCTCTACTATAATAAGCATCTATTTGGGGTGGGAATGTGTCATATCTTTCAGGTGGGTTTTCTGGGGAAAAGAAAAAGCTTGACAGTCATTGTTCTTGGCAGATATTTGGACTGAAAAAGGCTGTTTGGTGGTAACCTATGTTTGCTAGGATAAAAATAAAAGGTAAGCAAAGAAAACATAGGTCATGAACTAAAGCAATGTTTTTCTTTATTTAGGGTATACACACAATGTCTTTGAGTAAGTCCTGATTCATCTAGTTAGTTTCTTCTTGTTGGGCTTAGGGTGGGTGAAAGGGTCTCTTTGGAAGGAATGTGTTCATTGGAGGTATGCTGAATATGAAGAGATATCAAAACTATGTGAGGGCATGGCCCACCTCACACGTGGTCAGAGCTGGTTGGAAATGCTGGGATGAAGGGGGAAGGACTCTGGTGCTCAGGCTGGGTCACCACGTATTCAGCGGAGAACATGGAGGAATCGAATGGGACAAACGGGGTGGTAGCTTCCTTTGGTCCTTCTTCTCTCTATGGAGAAATGGGGCCAAACCAGCAGTGACAGCTCTGCTCAGCCTGCCATGTTGCCTTGAACTCCAGGAGCAGGACTTGTGTGGAAAAGGCACTGTTGTGATCTGAGGGATGCCTGGCTCAGATGAGTGGGGGAGGAGGACCAGCTGTAGTTGGTGTTTCCACTCTACGTGGTGGGCTGTATCAAGAAGTCTGGCCCACTGCACAGAAAATTCATTCTGGGGCCACTGCGCTGGCTAGAGTGCAACAGGTTTCTCTGGTATCTCATTCTTTGCATATCATCCATCCTGCTTTCTCTCCCACCCATTAGCTTGTCCAGTGGATCCTGTAAAGCTCAAATCAGGAACCTTCTTCTTACTGCCTCTCCCATCTCTACCTGGGCTGGATTAGTGCTCCTCTGTGTGCCAGACATCCTGGAGTTTCCTGTTGGTTCCTCCCTCTCCCTGATGACACTCAGGGACCAGGTTTTATTGACTTTGTATCTCCAACACACAAGCACTTAATAACCATTTGAATGAGAGAGAAATCAAATTGCTTCAAGAAAAACAGTCTCCTCTTCCTTTGAGTAGTGGGAATTTCTGATAGGGAAAGGATTTTTCCTGGAGGATCTCGATGAGCAAGCCAACAGCTTATGTAACTCCTTTCATGCCAGCTGCTCCAGGCTTTCTGAATGCCCTTTTGTGCATGTGGCATATCCTCAGATGTTCTTTAGTACTGTAATTTTTTTTAAATAGCCAGGGGAATGCACAGGGAAATTTCATTTGCCTTTAATGCTGAGAGGTACCGAGGATGTAGAGCACTCCTCAGGAAAGGTTTTTCACCCAAAGTCCCTGGTTATTGTTTGCTGTTCGCAGATCTAACTTAGAGCAGGACATTCTCATTTTTTGTTCACTATTTACTCCACAGGCCCATCCAGCTACGGCCTCCATTCCAGAACATACTGGTTTTCAGGTGGAGTGGCATATTTTCCTCTTCCCTTCTCTTCTCTCTCCTCTCCTCTCCTCTCCCCTCCCCTCTCCTCTCCCCTCTCCTCTCCCCTCCCCTCCCCTCCCCTCCCCT